>ML439190.1:1641-30522 GCA_005239525.1 Nicotiana knightiana
GTTGAAATACAGGAATTGTAAATGCATTCTTGTTAGTCTTAATTCCATAGACATATAGGCGTTAAGTTAACTTGAATAGGCGAGTAAGAACTCGACAGATTCTTATGAGTACTATCAACCCTGTGAATCAACAATCCAGAGAAATCAATTAGTTATTTTAAGCCAAGAATATAACATGATTGTTAGCTAACCCGTGACCCTGGAATATCCTCTCCTATTGATTGTTAGTCGAAATTACTATTTGTGTTGGTTGATTTCCTAGTTAATTCATTAATTGGTATTTTAGGTAGTAACTTAGTTAATTATATCTTTTGTGATAAATCTCTTAGATCGATAATTTAATTGAGTTGAATCAGTCAAAAGTTAATCATAAGTCTTTGTGGGAACGATACTCTACTCACTATTTTATTACTTGACGTCCACGTATACTTGCATGAGTGTGTTTGGTCGCAACAAGTTTGACGTGGCAGGAGCAAGTGGAATCAATCCAGCCTGAGCTAAGGTGCTGAAAATGCTCATGAACCGGGCCAGAGTCTCCTGGAGGGCTGGTGCAGCAACAGGTACCTCAGGTGCCTGCCCTCCAGCTGGAGCTGCTTTGGGCTCCTCTGTAACAGCTCACGCGGGTGCTCTAGCTACACCACATGGTCGTCCTAGTCCTCTACCCTGGCCTTGGCCTCTCGCGGCTCTAGTAGGGGGCGCAGGTTCCTGGTCATCAGATCCTCCAATACGGGTCCTCACCATCTGTGAGAAAGAATAGAATACAGAGGTTTAGAATTTTGATGTCAACAAATTTCGCACGACAAGGAATCAAAGAAGTATAGTTTTTCCTAAATGTTCCATAGCCTCCCGAAGATAAGTACAGACGTCTCTGTACCGATCTATGAGACTCTAATGAACCGGCTTGTGACTCACGACACCTATGAACCTAGTGCTCTGATACCAACTTGTCACGACCCAACCTTCCCTCCGTGAGAGGTCGGGACAACACCTAGTCTCTACGGCTAGGTAAGCCTAACATTTTGCGGAAAAATAATGAAATTGAAAGCATAAATCTTAAAAACTGACAACAACAAATAATTTAATAATTGAAAGAAATGTCGCTCGGCATATACAATAACAACTCTCTAAATATACACAGAATTTCCCCAAGACCCGGAACATCATAAGTCACAAGCTTCTAAGAATTTGACTAATTGTTCTATACATCAGTATTTAGAAGTGGTAAAGGAAGAACTACACAAGAGATAGAAGGGGGCTACTAGGTCTGCGGACGTGGCAGATGTACCTTGAAGTCTCCGTAACAGCAGCATGTGCACAACTAATAGCGAGGCTAGAATGATGTACCTGGATCTGCACACAAAAACATGTGCAGAAGAGTAGCATGAGTACACCATAATGGTACCCAGTAAGTGCCTAGCCTAACCTCGGTCGAGTAGTGACGAGGTCAGGTCAGGACCACTGGTAAATAATAAATAAGGCAGGAAGATATACAGTATAATAATAGACTAGCATTTAACAAAACAAAACGCAGCAAATAATAGTACAACTCACAGGTTAAACAGCGGGGAAACTCCTGAGATACCGTTCTGTAGTCCCAAAATAAATATGCAGGGAGAACTCCCGAGGTACCGCCTCGTAGTCCCAAAAGTAAATGTGCAGGGGTATCTCTCGGGATACCATCATGTAGTCCCAAAAGTAAACATGCAGGAAGATCTCCCGGGATACCGTCCCGTAGTACCAAAGTAAATGCGCAACTCAAACCAATGAAGATAACAGTTACAACAAGAAAACCTACAGTTTAGACGAAGTACAAGCCAAGAAATGAAGAAGGAATCCACTAAGCATGATGCAGAGAGTTCTGATAAGCAATTAAGACACGGAGGCATCCTATTCTAGGCTAACAGGAGAACTACACATGCTAGTATAACTCTATTAAGATGAAACAAGATAGAACAAGTTATTACTCAGTAAAAATCAGGTTTTACAACAAATAGCCCATGTACGCACTCGTCACTTCGCGTACATAGCGCTCATATATCATAACAGTACCAAAATCATAAGGGGATTTCCCCTACACAAGGTTAGGCGAGCCACTTACCTCGAACCAAACTCAATCAATTGGTAGCAATGCCTTTCCCACAAATATCTGACTCTGAATAACCCAAATCTTGCAAAAATCAGTTACACACCATAAAAATATCTATAAGAAACTAGTCTAATCAACGAAATCTAAGCTAACGCAAGAAATTAGGAAATTGATCCAAGAAGCCTCCCCGGGACCACGTCTCAGAATCAGGTAAAAGTTACAAAATATGAACACCCATTCACTCACGAGTCCAACCATACAGGAATTACTCGGATCCGACTTCAAATCTCCTTCCAAAACTCAAAATTTTAGTGTAGGAAGTTTCTACCATTTCCCCTCAAATTTCCAATTCAAATCCCTAATTAGATTATGAAAATAGTAATAGATTCATGAAATATAGCCCAATTCGAGTTAGAATCACATAACCCAACAATTTCCTTGAATAATCCTCGTAAAATCACCACACCGAGCTCTCAAGTCCCAAAATTGAAAATGGGAATCAAACCCTCGAACTTGATCTTTTCTGCCCAGCGATTCTGCATCTGTGGACCTACAGTTGCACCTGCGACGCTGCACCTGGGGAAATTCCATCGCAGGTACGGATTCCACTTAAAGTCACGAGTTCCGCTTCTACGATCAGGTGGCTGCACCTGCGTGTGCGCACCTTTGACACTTGTCCGCTTCTGCGATAATCTCACCCAGCTCGGCCTTCTCTTCTGCGATCCCTTCTCAGCAGGAGCGGATCCGCTTCTGCGGTCCCTTTGTCGCACCTGCGACCACCGGCTACCCAGAACAGGGTCTCATTTGCGAGCTATCTTTCGCCCGTGCGAGTCCACCTGCGATCTCCCCTCCGCAGGTGCGAAACACCAAAAGAAGAAAATCTTCAGCAATTGCCTAAGTCCAAATTTAACCTGTTAAGCATTTGAAACACACCCGAGGACCCCGAGACCTCAACCAAATATACCAACTAGTCCTAAAACACCATACGAACTTAGTCGAGCCCTCGAATCACATCAAACAACGCTAAAAACACGAATCATCCTCCGAATCAATCTTAATAAACTTGAAACTTCAAATTTCTACAACTAATGCCAAAACCTATCAAACCACGTCTGATTGACCCCAAATTTTTCACGCAAGTCATATTCAACATTACGGACCTACTCCAACTTACGGAATCGGAATCCAACTCCGATATCAAAATGTCCACTACCGGTCAAAATCCCCAAAAATTCGATTTTCGCCATTTCAAGCCTAAATAAGCTACAGTCCTCCTAAACACAATCCTCACACGCCCCTAAGCCCAAAATCACCCAACAGAGCTAACAGAACCGATGAAACTCCATTCCGTGGTCGTCTTCACACAGTTCTAACTACGGCCAAAATCCTAAAACTTAAGCTTCCATTTTAGGGACTAAGTGTCTCAAAACACTCTGAAACCACAACAAACACCTCCCTACAAGTCACATAAGCATAAAGAAATACGGGGGAAGCGGTAACCAGGGAATCGTGGCTATAAATCTCAAAACGATCGGCCGGATCGTTACATTCCCTTTAAGTATCTCAAAACATGCAAAGCAGCAGCCATATGTGGGACCCGAGGTGTATTTAAAAACTGATTCAACAGCTGGAAAACAAAACATAAATCTTGCCGAGTATGAGTCAAAAAATTGAGCTTGCCAACCAAACTCATATAAGATTCAGGCTTAGGTAATAACTCACCAACATCAAAATGCATCTTGTGAGCAATGTCCAAAGGACTGACCACTTCAGAAGCATCAAGGAAATTAAACTCAAGAAACAAATTAGAAATGAACTTCTTTTTATGCAAAAGGACTCTAGACATGTGATAGAATACTTCAATACCCAAAAAACGGTTAAGCAAACCTAATTCTTTGATCTTAAACTGAGCATCAAGAGAACTCTTAAGGGCAAAAATTTCTGATAAATCATCCCCATTTAATATGATGTCATCAACATAAACTGCTAGAAAAACAGAAGAAGACTCAGTTCTTTTAACAAATAAAGAATAGCCATTTAAAGAGTGAGAGTATCCCCTAGAACAAAGGTCTTGAGACAGCTTTACATACCACTTTCGAGAGGCTTGTCTTAGTCTACAAAGAGACTTTGCAGGCTAAAGGAGCAGATCCAGAAGAGGAGGAATCAATAGAAAGGCCTCGAGGGAGCTTCATATAAAATTCCTCATCTAAATCCCTATGTAAAAAAGTACTTAGCTCCAGAATATGTTTGAGTGTGGTAATATATCCAAGTATCAACATGAATAAGTTAGAACAAAGAGGTAGACTGAAAAGAGCTATCTGGGAAAGGTAACCTAGGTTGTCTAGTCAAGGGACAAATAGGACATGTAAAAGATTGTTTAGCTGACATGTCATCAGAAATATATTGGTATATTTTTCATTTGCACAAAAGGAACATGTCCTAATCTATGATTCCAAAGAACATTATTTTTATTCACAATTTGCTGAACAGTACAAGATGATAAAGGAGCAATAAAATTTGAATTCACAACCGGCTGATTTGCATGCAATGAAAAATCAGCACTTTGTACCATATTATTAAAAGCATAAACATAATTATCAATATCAGAGACAACAGAATTAGAGAGTTCAGAAGGAGAAAATGATTAAGGTAGAGCTTGTATAGTCTTTGGTTCATTCTACCAAGCTCCAGAATCTTCTTCATAGAATGGGCATGTGGAAGTATACATGAAAAGGAAGTGAATAGTACATTACAATTGAACTGGATAATCAATTTGCTAACAGAAATCAAATTATAATGGAAAGTAGGAATCTACAAGACATGATGAAAGGTAAAATATGGCAACAAAGCTAAAGAACCTATGCAGGTAACCTTAACCTTGTAACCATTAGGCATAGAAACTAGATAGGGGAAAGTAAGAGGTGTGATGTTAAAGAGAAGATTTTTGTTAGAAGTCATATGGTCAGTTGCCCCAGAGTCCACTATCCAAGACCTTCCAGCTACACTAGTTAACATGTGCACAGTAGAACTATCATTCAAACACACAGATGAAGAAGAATTACTACCAGCAAAATTGGCAGAGCCCATGAGAATTGGGTGAGAACTACCCAATACAGACTGTTGGAGCAGGTTCATCAACTGAGAATACTGCTCCTTGGTCAAGCCAGGAACCAAAGATTCTTGCTCAGGCGAAGCATATGATGAAGGAGGTTCAGAGATCCCAGGATACTGCCCCTCAACACTTGCAGCAGTACCAAATCTTTTAGACTGCCCCTTTGTATATTTGAAATTTGGAGGAAATTCATGTAATTTATAACATTTTTCAATTGTGTGACCAGGTTTTTTGCAATACTTGCAAGGCAGAGAAACCTTGGCTTGATCAAAGTTCACCTTCTAGCCATTTTGATCAAAATTGACTCTTTGCGTATATTGCTTTTGAGGTGGAAATTGAGGAGAAGACTTGTTGAAATTTGCATTAAAAGAAGTTGATTCTGAGTTGAAGTGTGTGTTGGGGATAACTTGTCTCTGTTTTTCATCTTGCAACAGGATGTTATAGACAATATCAAGGGATAGAACTGGTTGCATCATCAAAATGTTGCTTCTAACCCCTATGTAAACCTCATTGAGACCCATGAGGAATTGATCGACCTTATCCTCTTCTTTCTCCCTTTGGAGACCCACCTTAACAGCACAAACACAAGAATTTGCATGACTACTACACATAATCCCAAATTCATCCCATATTTTTTTAAGTTTGTTGAAATATGAGGCAATATCGAGAGTCCCTTGGAAAGTAGAAGCAAGTTCTCTCTTTATTTCAAACTCTTTGGTTCTATTAACACTCCCGTATCTATTATTCAATTGCAACCAGATACTTTCAACAGTCTCAGAATACTGCACACTCTCAGCTATATCCGGTGATAACGAGCTAGTTAACCATGATATAACCATGTTATTGCACCTATCCCACTGCCTATATTAAGGAGAATTCTCGATAGGTTTAGCACAAGAACCATCTGTGAACCCTATCTTATTTCTTGCAAATAACGACACGATCATACTACGTCTCCATCTTCAAAAACCAGTCCCCGAGAATGGCACAGAAATAAGGGAAATGCCAGGGACATCAGAAGGAAGAAGAAACAACGGGCTAGAAGTCCAGGAGTATACATAGAGGACGAAGATGTTTTAGGAACAGAATTAACCATGGTAGTAAGTGAATTGATCAAAAAATGAAAGAGTCTACACCATCAACAGTACAACAACATACACAACTACGCATGCAACAAGTTAGACAGAGAATGAATATACAAGACTTCTTCGCAACCTGAAGAAGCAAAGACCTTGATAAAAAAAATGTAGCAGAAATTGACTTTAGGTCCGGTGAAATTGAGACGACGAAATTGGGTGAACACCAAAACTTTATCCTCGAAACAAAACTCGGGCAATAGAGGAGAAGAAAACCACACAAAACTTCTAAAATTCTGATGGAAATCGAAGAAATCATGAATTTCCGGGGAAATCAGAAATCTCTTACGAAGACGAAAAACTCAACGAAATCAAATGAGGGTAACATCGCTAGATAGAGAATGACGAGAATCATTGGATCCCCGCTCTGATACCATGTTAACATACGAAATTGAAAGAGAAATTGACAAATTATATCTAGGGCTTGAAGGAACAGAGAAAGCTAGAGGGAAGATATTTCTTATTTTTGTAATCGATAAATTGCCAAAAATCTGCAGAACATTCTGTCTCTCTCCCTATATATATATATATATATATATATATATATAGGGAGAGAGACAGAATGTTCTGCAGATTTTTGGCAATTTATCGATTACAAAAATAAGAAATATCTTCCCTCTAGCTTTCTCTGTTCCTTCAAGCCCTAGATATAATTTGTCAATTTCTCTTTCAATTTCGTATGTTAACATGGTATCAGAGCGGGGATCCAATGATTCTCGTCATTCTCTATCTAGCGATGTTACCCTCATTTGATTTCGTTGAGTTTTTCGTCTTCGTAAGAGATTTCTGATTTCCCCGGAAATTCATGATTTCTTCGATTTCCATCAGAATTTTAGAAGTTTTGTGTGGTTTTCTTCTCCTCTATTGCCCGAGTTTTGTTTCGAGGATAAAGTTTTGGTGTTCACCCAATTTCGTCGTCTCAATTTCACCGGACCTAAAGTCAATTTCTGCTACATTTTTTTTATCAAGGTCTTTGCTTCTTCAGGTTGCGAAGAAGTCTTGTATATTCATTCTCTGTCTAACTTGTTGCATGCGTAGTTGTGTATGTTGTTGTACTGTTGATGGTGTAGACTCTTTCATTTTTTGATCAATTCACTTACTACCATGGTTAATTCTGTTCCTAAAACATCTTCGTCCTCTATGTATACTCCTGGACTTCTAGCCCGTTGTTTCTTCTTCCTTCTGATGTCCCTGGCATTTCCCTTATTTCTGTGCCATTCTCGGGGACTGGTTTTTGAAGATGGAGACGTAGTATGATCGTGTCGTTATTTGCAAGAAATAAGATAGGGTTCACAGATGGTTCTTGTGCTAAACCTATCGAGAATTCTCCTTAATATAGGCAGTGGGATAGGTGCAATAACATGGTTATATCATGGTTAACTAGCTCGTTATCACCGGATATAGCTGAGAGTGTGCAGTATTCTGAGACTGTTGAAANAGGCCCAAATACAAAATACTAACATCAGCAGCCCAGCAGCCCATATTCCTTCATGTAATCCCAACAAATTGTGATATCTTGGAATTTATGAATTTGAATAATGGATTATACTTTCATTTATTGATTGAAACTATTAGAGAAATTAAAAGAAAACAATAAAATAACACCTAGGAAATTCAGTTAGATTACCATGTTGATCTATCTCGAAAATAATAATAACGCCTCAATTTTAAGCAAGTTGAGTTCAATTATATGAACTTTCAATATCATTTTGTTTTTGCTTTTCCAATTCAATATTTCAAGAACTAGTGTTTTTAGTGCTAGAATAAGATTAATTTCTTGCCAAACAAGATGTATTATTATTGGTATAATCGCTGATCTAGCTAGATTATGCCGTAATCTCAAACCGACAAAGGCATTTGGCTGTAAAAGTAATCATAAAAAATTAGGGGGACAAATCCAAAAGAAAAAGGTGCATACGAGTTAGTAGTTTTTCCTAAGCCTTCCATAACAATCAATAGAAAAGTTTAAAGAACAAAGGAGAAGGAATCTAGGAAGATGATTTTTTTTCGGTTTTGTATTCGTATTGCGGTCTTGATTAATTTGGATTTTTATTGCATAAGGCCATTAAAGTAAAAAATGTTCCATATCAAAGAAAATTTTCATTTTCATATACCCAAACCTGATCAAGACTTGTAATTAAGTCTAGAGAAATTCTATTCATCCCACCATGAGCGTAGACACTTTATCCCAAATGGTATCATGGACACCATCAAAAAATTTCATAGATATGTATGTATAGATAATAAGAAAAATAAAATATTGGATAAATATAAAAAATGACAAATTATAATAATTTATTTATTTGTCAATTTTTCAAATATTAATATTGTTTATAAAAATTCCTGCATACGTCATTGTATCCCACTATAATTATTATGGTGTTAGAAAGATGATCACTATAACTAGTTAATTAACTACGAAAATTATAACATATTATAATAATTAATATAACAATCACCACATGCATGCATTGTCTAGTTGAATTTGGACGTTGAAGTTTTGGGCCTTTATGTATTTTTCTTCTAACTGCCGACGCATTGGACGTTATTATTGTGAATTATTATAACGTGAGCTAGTTGACTTATAATAAAAGAAAAATGGACAAAATAAAATTAATAATTCCTTCTTTGTCTATTATTTTTCAAACAATGTTAGATTTGACTTTCAGATAAATGAATCGTCAACATTATTGTTGTATTAATGCTTCTCATATCTGAGATGATAATAAACAAATAATTGTTTGATTTTCCAAGCTACCACCAGTTATTTAGTAGATTTTCTCAAGTAAAATATACAATTATTTTATACTATATCTATTACCATATCAATCAATATTTGAGATAATGTTATTTATTCTAAAAAATACCTGCCAATAATAAAAACAAATTAAAAAAAAGTGTTATTTAAGGAGTTAAAATACAAATTTCCCCATATCAGATAAGTTGTATTCATTTCTCCCCCTAAATCCCAATATTTTGAACAAAGAAAGAAAGAGTTATTGACTTCTCGTCTAATTGAAAAGCCAATCACAAAATACTCTGGAGAAGATGAGGGTAACCAAAATTTTGTTTTAAAAAAAGAAAAAATATAAAATTTTGAAACACACTTAAATAATGATTTGGAAAAAAAAATTTACAAGGTTAATGTGAAGCAATTTTATTTTATTTTCTTGTGAACCACAAGCGTGCACGTAGCTAAAGTCGTGTTTATCAGACATAATTTAGAAAAAATTGGTATATAAAAGTTTATAAAAATAGGAGTGTGTAAAAGGAATTTCGATACAAATTAAGGGTCAAACTATGTATAAAGACTATAATTATCTTATAAGTGATTTAATTTGTATAAATATTTACATTGATAGTACATAAAACTTAAACTCTTTCTAAATATTCTTTGATTAAGTTATTAGACAAGAAAAGAGCAAAATAAATTATTATTATTTTTGTAAGGTACACCACTTAGTATTTCTTCACGTAGATGCATTAAGACAAAAATCCAAACAAGTCTAATAAAATGCTAATTCATTCCTAGAGATAATAGAACACATTATTAATCAGAATCCTTTTCATATTCTAATATTGGTGTCATTATCTTTTACATATGGTACGAGACCAAAAAAGGTAATCATGATCCAAACAAAATTAGTACTATATTTTATTTGCATCTATCATTATTAACGTTATTATTCCATTTCCCTAAACTTTGCTCCAATTTAATTAAGGACCATAGGCTGGAAAATTTTAAAAGACAAAAAGAATAAGGTATCATAAATACCACACAACAAGTGTTAGAAGATTAAACAAGAGAATGTGTCTTGTGTTTCTTAATGCCTTTTCTTTCTTTCTTTATTTGTGGCGCACATCTAACAAGAATGCTAGAGAATGTTAATCTTATTAAACAACAATATTCTTACTATAAGATTTTAAATCCGAATTCAAAATTCCAAAGATGCAATAGGCGACAAGCTTTTCAAAGTTCTGACCTATTAATTTTAAATCTTGGATCCACCTCAATTATCGGGGGAAGTGCACAGTTAGCTACTAATTAGAGATGTTTTTACACTTTAACCACTATTTAAAATGTATTTACTCTTTAGTCAGTGCTTAATAAATTTTTACCCGTCAGGACGAAAATATTCATGTGCTAGACATGGATATTGTGTAAATATTAAGGACATGATGTCCTTAGTTTCAAGAATTAAATGTTAAGGACAAAGTGTCTTGCGTTAAACTTTAGGACATGATGTCCTTAACTTTATATGTGCAGTGTAAAGTTAAGGACATAGTGTCCTTAACTTCATGTGTACAACATAAATGTGAAGGATATAATGTCCTTAACTTTATGAGTGTTGTGTAAATATTAAGGACATGGTGTCCTTGACTTCATGAATGCTGTGTAGATATTAAGGATAAAGTGCCTTGTATTTGCATCTTGCGTTGTTAAACTTTAAAACATCATGTCCTTAACCTCATTTGTGCAGTGTAAATATTAATGACATGGCGTCCTTAACTTCATGTGAGCAGTGTAAATGTTAAGGACACCATGTCCTTAATATTTACACAATACTCGTGAAGAAAGGGTAAAACATCTTTTCATATTAATTTTAATAAAATTATAGCTAATTTTGCTCAAGATTAAAAATATTTAATAGAAACGAAATACCATATTAAAAATTGACTATTCCATGCCATTTCTACTCAATTATCCTACTAGAAAAAAACAAGAACATGTGGCTGGTCAGACCAATTGATAACATCTTTAATTTAGAATAGTAACAACCCTAATTGATGAAATATTGATATCCTGAATACTCAATAGATTTAATTAGCAAAATCAGCAAACTAAACAGAGATTAAGTCAAATTACCTCTCTAGGGGCATATTAACAGGGGTGGATGTAGGGCACTGTCGACGGGTTCAATCAATTCATAACTTTCGACATACAGTAAAAATTTATTATAATTGTAAAAATAACAAATATAAACCCAGAACTTTAAATGTATAATTAATTTAATACTGAAAAATTCAAAAGTTGAACCCATAAGATTTAAATCTTGGATTCGCCTTTGAACATATACCACAGGACATTGCGATTATTCCTTTACTATGGTACATTGGAGGTGCAAAAATCATATACATTAATCAGTTGAGACCTGGTTAGTTAATGTTTAATCAAGAAGATTACCGAATTAAATCAAGATTAAGTTAATCTAATGTACCTCTCTAGGGGCCATATTCCACAGGACATTGAACTTGTTCCTTTACTATGGTATCTTTGAGGCAAAGGCGTACCTATGTGTAAATATATTCGAGAGGGATTATCGGATTCCATAAATTTTGACATAAATTTTATAAATGTAATGTGTATATTTTAAAAATGATTAATTTAAATTACTTGGCACCTTAAACACTAAAAACCTTTAGGAGACATTAATTGAGCAGAATACTGGTGCTCCCGGCCCGTCGTGTTAAAATCATGGGTTCGCCTCAGCTCAGAAGTGTAAAATCACATGCATAAATGTAAAATTATTAATATAATTAGTAGCATTTTCGCATAATCCTACATTTTTTAACTAGTATTTCCTTTTCGTTTCTTAATAGAAATAATTTTACTTTGCATTTATATAGAAGCTTTGTATTCTAAACCATCCAGAATATACAAGGTTCACCTTACAAATAAATAAGGTTCACTTTCTCAAAGAAAATTGAAAAAGGGATCTTACGTACTAACACCTGTTGTGGTAATTTAGAATTTATCAATTTAAATAAATGAATATTATTACTTTATTTGTGTGAGCTTGCTCACATTGCCTATTTCAAATAATATAAAAGCCAATTTATTTACAAATAATTAAATATCATACTTTCAGTCAATTTTACAAACGTATACAAGAAAGTGTTGATTTTATAATGGGAATGTATGCATGCATCTTAATACCAATAGTTTTCCTAATTTTGCTTATTTCTATAAAAGGAAAATAAACATTAAACATGTTGCTTTTATATTTGAAACGTAATTCATAAAAAATCAATCATTACTAGAAACCCTTTTGGTCATATTTCAATAACTTTTCCTAACTTTACTTCTATCCTAGTATGAACAAAGCAAAATTATTTTGACCAAACTTTTATCCAAAATTAGCATCAAAAGTCAAAATGTTGAAAGTAAAAGGAAACCTCCTGGAATATACTAGGTATCATTAACCCCACTCCAGTAACTCAAATCTTACCGTGGTTAAACTGCGGAGCATAGAACCACGCTCTTATGCAACCGCGTGCATTTCACGCGCCATGCTAATATATTTGTTCTTGTTCATTCTTCTTCTTTGGGGCCTCCAAATTTTTGGCTTCTCCCATTGTTCATCTTTCTTTAGCTCTCTCCTATATATACACACATTTTTTGATACGTATATGTGCATGTAAAAGTATACATACACATCAATCTTGAAACACTCCATTTTATCTCTTTGAAGCTCTTTGGGCAATTTTGCTGAGGACCTCAATAATCTGTATGTTTTCTTTTCTTATTTCCCATTTTCTTTTTTATGGGTTTTATAGTTTTTTTCATTTTCAAGATTTGTTGGTATTTGTTTCTGTATTTTTTGGTTATGTTCTATAAAATTTTATGATGTTTTTAGATGATGGTATTTGGTTTCTTTCAAAATTGGAATTGAAATTTGAGTTTTTTCATGTTAAAGTTTTGATCTTTATTTTATTTTTCTGGGTTTTTATGCTTTTTCATGTTAAAGCTTTGATCTTTCTTGAGAATCAAGTAATAATCTTTCTTTAAATTTTAGAGGGGGTTGGAGTTGGGGGTGGGGGGGGGGTTAAGACTAGTAGACAATTCCACAATCAATAATGTACTATGCCTCAATTTGAAATTAGTTGAGGTGTCAGCTCTTTGAATCATTTGTATTTATTTACTCAATTGATTCTAATTGTTTAGAGAATTAAATTATTCTTAATGATTGTTGACTTACATTTACCCTCCTCATTCATCTGGGCTTGAGACAAGGCTGGTAGGCAGTTAAGAAAAATGAAAAACTAGTTTTTTTCTTGTCTTTTGACTTTTTAATGCCAAAATCCTGTGCTTGACATGTGTCATTAGTCAAAGTAGCTTGTCATTTCTTATTGCTAATTCTCCGTTTACTTCATCCCCCACCCCACCCCCACACCTAGTCTTTATGGTTTTATTTGGTGGGTATGGTTGGAAATTAGTTTGTAAAAGCATAACCAATGAGTTTGTATAGTATCATTAATAACTACACTTCATTTGTTTGGATGTATGTTGATACCCTCCTGAGGGAGCCTTGGCGTAACTGGTAAAGTTGCTGCCACATGACCAGGAGATCATGAGTTCAAGCCGTGGAAATAGCCTCTTGCAGAAATGCAGGGTAAGGCTATGTACAATAAACCCTTCTGGTTCGGGCTTCCTCAGACCCCACTCATAAAGCTTAGTGCACCGGGTTGCCTGATGTTGATGTTTCCTGTATTTTGTTATGGGGAATGAGTAATCCATAGTGGTTTTATGTGTTGTATTTGACAGCTAATATGGTAGTAATACAATATATTGTTATGTGAATTTGTTCCTTGTAATTTGCAAGGTGTTAAAATGGTTTTGATGATATATTGTAGTGAAGTTGGTCTCCTGACGTGAATCGAGTTGCGCGTTTCGTCCTCAATCTCCATTCTTCGGAAGATGGGCTGTTTTAGTTCTACAGCAAGACATCAGTTTCGAGGATACGAAGATCCTATATTCCTAGCATCCCAAACAGCATGTGAGTTCGTAATGATCTTGGTCAACTGACGTTTTACTGTTTTAGTATGTTACGATTGATTTGATATAGTTGTACTTGTGCTGTGAAGTTGAAAGTTTTGAGATGAACAAATGGAGAAACTGTGAGGGTGAGGCTAAAGTAATGATCTTTTTCGACTGGAACACAAGATTACCCCTTTTCTGTTGAAAAAGCCCGTACCAATATTCCTGATTTTACGTATGGAAAAATCCCTCGATATCCTGTTCCTTTTTGGTGGAGAGATACTATTTCACTAATCGAGTCACATGTATTTAACATAATCATACTTAATGTTTTTCCAGAAAGTGGTGACGAAACGCACAAACTTGTACAAATTTCCTTGCTATTTTTAAGGTGCTAAATCCATTTACAACAGAAAGCAATTTTAGAGTTTGATCTGATGTTAGAACACAGTGAACCAGGGAATTTTCCTTATTTATGCAAAAGAAAATAGTCTTTCTGAGTTGTGCTGAAAATCATTCAAAAGAGTAGTGAGGTTTATCATCTTTCGGTTTACTCTTACAATTCAAATTCTTATGCAGTACAGAACCCTCCTCCACTTGTCTTATTTGTTTTCCTTTCTCTTATTCTCCTCTTTTTGCAGTTACCGTAAGTGAAGTTCAGGCATTATTTGAGATGTTCAAGACTATTAGCAGTACAGTAATTGACGACGGGTTGATAAGCAAGGTAGGCTCTATTGAACTGGTGAAATTGGATTCGGTGGTGCTTATGATTTCCTGTTGTATAATTCCAGATGGATTGTTTAAGTTTAAAACTAGACTATGTTACCTGTGTCCGGGGCCTAATACAGAACATTCATGTCGGATGTGCAGGAAGAGTTCCAGTTGGCATTATTCGAGAATAGAAAAAAAGAAGACCTTCTTGCAAATCGGGTATGGTATTTCATTGGTATAATTATCATAGATTTAGTTTTGTTCTACATAATGCTTATTAGTTCGTTCTGAACCTCTGTTGCTCAGACTCCCCAAAAGTGTTGTCGGGCGCGTATTGGATCCTCCAAAAATAGTGTATTTTTGGAGGATCTGATATGGGAGCAACATCATTTTGGAGAATTCGTGCAACATAGCTGAGAACTGGAGCATGTTATATAAGAATTGCTCAAGTAAACATACCATTGGCGTTCCTGTGTCAAAGAACACATAAGTGGTTCACCAAAATATGGATGTTTTAACTTGTGGAATACATTGAGTTTATGTTGTGCGGTCTCTCCAAAATGATGCAGCACTCGTGTTGCATCCTCCAAAAATACACTACTTTCGGAGGATCCGACACGTACTCGGCAACTTCTTTGGAGAGTCCGAGCAACATAGCATTTAGTTGCCAAGCATGCAAATATTATATATTTACTAATCTTTATCGCCTTGGTGGGATATTAATTTCTTCTAGGAACTTTCCCTTGCAGATTTTTGATCTATTTGATCTAAAGCAAAGAGGAGTCGTCGATTTTGAGGATTTTGTTAGGGTAATGAATGTATTCCACCCAAATGCCCCCCAGGAAGATAAAATCACTTGTAAGTAAAAGAAAAAATGATATAGCTATGTGCTTCTTATTAATTGTTTTTAGTTTAATGATTAATTGGACGCGGATAATCACATGGAACTCCATCTTTTGTGCTACTGCAGTTTCATTTAAGCTTTATGATCTGGACGGCTCGGGGTATATTGAACGGCAAGAGGTATGATATTTTGTTTCTCTTTCATGTTATGTTGAGAGTCACCTTTATGGTTCTCGTTATGTTTTGTTTATTGTAGGCTTCATTATTTTGTGTTTTTTCACAGGTTAAACAAATGTTGATTGCGCTTCTACGCGAGTCTGATATGAAGTTGGCTGACGAAACCATCGAGATAATACTTGATAAGGTAATTTTACTGATGATAACCCCATCAAATTTCATGATCACATGGCTTTTTTTTTTTTTCGAGAAAATGCATTTCTCTTCTTCTTCTTGTCCTTCCCGAGCCGAGGGTCTATTGGAAACAGTCTCTCTAGCTGCATTAGGTAGGAGTAAGGTCTGCGTACAGACTACCCTCCCTAGACCCCACATGTTGGGATCAAACTGGGTTTGTTGTTTTTGTTGAGAAAATGCATCATCGCTCTAGGTTATTGTCAACTTCGCATTAAGATAACTGTTTTACTTGCTTTTTTTCAATGGTAGTCTCAACAAACGTTGAATAATTAGTGATTTTATTTCAATATGCAGACATTTTCCGAGGCAGATTCAAACCAAGATGGGAAGATTGACAAATCTGAATGGCGAAGTTTTGTGGCTCGAAATCCTTCATTACTAAAGATCATGACACTTCCATATCTAAGGTATATCGATTAATCGCTCATATACGTTTGCACATTTAAAAGATGAGTTTAACTCACATTCATCGACAGACGACAGTGTAAAGAATCTTTACACTATACAAGTCACGTTTACCTAGACCTATTGCAATATTTTTTAGGTGGCCTGATGGTGTAAAAATTTCTTTACTGTCGGTATTATACAAGTTAAATTCTTAAAAGATTAGACGAGGATGATATCGGCTAATGAGATTTATACATGTTTTAAATGCAGGGATGTAACAACTACTTTTCCAAGTTTTGTATTTCATTCAGAAGTTGATGAAGTAGCAACTTGAGAGTAGAAAATGTAGTTCAGATTAGTTCTTTCTCCTCCATATTTTCTTTTGTTTTTTCCCCATATATATTAAATTGTATGTAATTTTGTTGGGGGAAATGCGAACAATATATCTAAATTGGGAGAGAAGGTTTTGTTAGCCCTCCCTTTTTTTGTAAAGTGATTATACTTTTGCCATTTTGGCTGATTAATAGTGAGTTTATATTGGCTTTTTGTTCTTCTTTACAGAGATAATTGTTCCAAATTTGTGTAGATGATTGATTTTTCACAAGAAATTACAATTTATTTTGATGTTTTTTCGTGTAGAATCGCGTTTTATGTAAAAAAAAATCGATTCTTTGTATATACCTTGTATGCGGAGTTCTCATGCTAGTGTTCTTAGTGTTCTAACTTAGAAAGTATAGTCGTTCTCTTTTCCTGACCCTCCGGCCAAGTCGCTTTGTCTATTCGTTGGATTGATGTCTGATAGCTTTTTCTTCTCCTCAGCCGTTATCATGTCCTTCCTTTTACACTTGCTTCTGACTATCTATGTCATAGTTGCTTTGAAGGAAGGTCTCAAATGCCCCTGTTAAGGACATAATTTGTAACGGCTAGTTAATATATAATAATATGCCTTCCAAATTAAAAAAATTAAAAAAATAATTAGAACCTAATAGTAATAAGATTTAAGTGCTCATAGGTGTTCAGTCTAATAGCAACCCACCAAAATTCTTGTCTATTTTCAAGTTTCAACTTTTAAATGTATGAATTACTTTCTAAATATTGTACCGACTTCTTGTTTCAAGGGATGATAATGATATTGTCCACATTGGATTTGAAGTTTATGGGTTCTGAAATCGTCATCGAACGCATTACTTGTGTTGTTACTGGGTTCGCAATTAAATATTTATATATATAGTAAAAATTTTAATACAGATGCAAGGTCTAAGTAAAAGCTATTGGATTTGCCCGAACCCGTATCTAGCAACCCACCTCCGTCCACTTTGAGTTTAGGCACACACAACTTTAAAATAATCACTAAAGTTCGAAGTATTATTTACATATATATGTAATATCTCTCTTATTTTGTCAATGTGGGATTCACCTAGAATGTCAAACAACCACCATCTTCTATTAGTGCCTACCTATAGTCTGAATTGATCGTGGCATGTAGGGGTGTACAAAACGAACCGAAAAACCGCACCAAACCTAAAAGTCAAACCAAATCGATTAAAAAATCCGACGTTGTTTGGTTTGATTTGGTTTGGTATTGAGTAAAAAAAACCCGAACCAACCCGACATATGAATATATAATTTTTATATATACTTTTAAGAATTTTCTTTAAAAAAAATATCTAGAAGTATTTGGGATTCTCTTGCGGGATATAAAAGAATATGAAGTGCTCCATATTTATTGACCTTAAATAATGAGTTGTATGATCACTTTCTTATTAAGTGTTACTGAAATGCGTCTATCTCTTTGTTCTTTCATATTCATATCATATGTTAAGATCTATTAAATTCTTATATCTTTTTCGAATGTGCAGTGGTTATTAATATTTAGGTATCATATTGATTTTTATGTTTAATTACTAAATTCGGTAACCTGAATGTGTATATCAATAAAAAAATTTGGTGGACGACTAAAAAAATAACAATTATGTATACTAATAGAATTATTTCATAAGAATATTTTAATTGGTAATATGTTTGTCAATTTTTTATATTTTTAGTAAATATATATTTAATTATCAAATATTTAACAAAGTAAGATTGAAATAATATGTAAGTAACAAAAAAATTCGAAAACCCGAAAAATCCAACAAAACCGAACCAATCCAAACCGATATAATTGGTTTGGTTTGGTTTTGATAAACCCCGAACCAACCCGGTCCATGTACACCCCTAGTGGCATGTGCAATATCCAAGAATGATGGTTTATTAATGTCCATTGACTTAAAAAAAATGACTTTTCAACGGAATTAGTTTTTAAGCCAAAGTAATAAGTTAGGGTTGCCTAACTTCTTGCTTTTGCCTTAACTTAAACAATATTTAACTTATTTTAAGCACTTTTTGACTTTGCTAAACATTGAATAAAAGCTAAAAAGAACTTAAAAACTGATTTGACCAGCTTAAAATCCATTCCAAACACCCGCTTAGACTTCTGGGAGAAATTCAAAAATAGCCAGATTTACAAGTGGTCATTCAAAAATAGCCACAGTTTTCAAAAGTAATCGAAATTTAGCCACTTTTCATCTAAAGATAAATCTGAATGAAAACACTGTTCAAAATCTGAAAAATACTCCATAATATACTGGAGTTCCAATATAATATACTTGAATTCCAATATAATATACCGGTTCAGCATAATATGCTGGAAGTTCATACACATGTGCTCGAATCTCCAGTATATTATATTAGACCTTTCAGCGTGTTGAAGTTTCAACATAATTTTCATATATATGTGCACCGATCTCTAGTATATTATGCTGAAACTTTCCGTGTTATAGCAAAATAGTAGCTATTTTTCAATAACTTTACAATGCTGGCTAGTCCGTGCTATTTTTACTAGACTTCTTTGCTCGTCTCCACTACGAAAAAGCTCAAGACGGCCCCGAAAGGCCCGAAAGAACAGAAATGGAATAGGAAGCCTTTTGATTCATTCCCATTTCTTTTTTTTCCTAATAATCTTGGTATTCGGGCTAGCTTTAGCGTATCTCGATTAATTCAACGGGATACATATTACCTTCCACCAGCAACATGTTCGAGGTAACACTGTCCATCAAAACCTGTACAGATAAGAAGAAATCACTTAGTATTTTTACCTTTGCTCAATTTGAACCTGATACCTCGTTATTCTTAACCCACTTTATTGACCACCTGACCACCCATTCCCCATTCTTCTTCACCTCACCTAGTAGTAGTGCTTTAAGTACAATTGTTAATCTCTCAAATTTATCCTATTTCCCAAGACCAGTTTAAATATGGAACAATAAATGAATGATTAGATATCAATTCTATTAGACTAGGAGACAGTTTAATTTCAAAAGGGATATGAGATAATAATTTTTAGTATCTTGACCTTTTCAGGTTTTGATCGTTACTACCATTCCCATATAGTTTTAAAAGTTAAAACAATAGATAGTCCATTTTAAAGAACCAATACGATCAATGCTGGAAATAAAATTAAACCATAGTTTTCAACCTATGTTTTCCAACAAAAGTAAAAATATCAATTCCGGATAAAAGGCAGCCCGATGCACAAAGTATTCCGAGTGAACACAGAACCTGAGGAAGGGTCGCACACTAAGGTAGGAGTGTACATGGACCGAGTTGGTTCGGTTTTTATCAAAACCAAACCAAACCAATTATATCGGTTTGGATTGGTACGGTTTTGTCAGGTTTTTCGGGTTTTCGGTTTTTTTTGTTACAACAACAACAACTACCCAGTATATTCCCACCATGTGAGGTCTGGGGAGGGTAGGATGTACGCAACCTTACCCCTACCCTGGAAGGTAGAGAGACTGTTTCCGAAAAGACCCTCGGCTAGAGAAAGTGAAGGGAGCCCTGATAACAAGTGATAGCAAGACAAATCGTTAGAAAACTAAATCAGAGATAACAACAAAGAATACGAAAGAGAAACTAATAACAAGCTATAGCAAGATAGTCTATTCAGGCAAAGGGTCCGATGCAGCATACGAGACTACGGCGAAGTACTGCTAGCAACTACGGAAACAAACTAGCATTAATACCAACGAACTAGGGAAGACAAAGAAAAACGCACGACTACCTACTAACCTTCCACCCTAATCTTACACCTCCACATCTTTCTATCTAGGGTCATGTCCTCGATCAGCTCAAGTTGCGCCATGTCCCGCCTGATAACTTTAATCTTACTTTATTAAAGTTATAGATAAAATTTTGATAAGTGAATATATTTTTAGTAAATATTGAAAAATTGACAAACATATGATCTGTTAAAATATTCTAATGGGGGAATTTTTTTAGTAATACATGATAGTTATTTTCTTAGTCGTCTATCAATAATTTTCGTTAATGTACACTTTCAAGGTTAACACATGAGAGGATCCTAAATATTTCAATATTTTCTTAAAAAAAATTCAATATAAAGTCTTAAAAATATATTTATATGTCGGTTTGGTTCGGGTTTTTTTACAAAAATACCAAACCAAATCAAGCCAAAACTAGTCGGGTTTTTTAATTGGTTTGGTTTGTTTTTTTCGGTTTAGTGCGATTTTCCGGTTCAGTTTGAACACCCCTACACTAAGGTATGTGATTTTGACAATCTACCCTAATGCAAGTATTAATGGTTGCTTTCACGGCTCGAACCGTGACATTTGGGTTGGGCGGCTCAAGGGTAAGGCTAGTAAAGCCTTCGCTTTAGGCCCCAAAAATTTTGAGACCTGAAAAAGCGTTAATGGTAAAATACATAATAATATTTTGACTTAGACAATTTTGAACTTTGTATAAAAAAGTATAAAATTCGTGTAAAATTTTTTTTTAAAAAAACAAAAAATATTTACTTTTTAACATAAGAAATATTCTAGAACTTCGAATTAAACTACTCATATCTTCGTATTAGCAAATAAATTTTTTTTATATCAAGATCCAAGGTAATGTAGTGCAAACATATGACTAACATTTTATTAACTTTGAATTAACCCTCGATAATATAAATATTAATATATTACTAAATGAAGCTAAAAGTCATAAATACTATTATATAAATAAGTATGGAAAGAAAAAAAGGACAACATCAAAGTTTTTGCATACACTTATATAGGTGTACAAAATTTAGATTCTTATTAAAATTCGGCTTTAGGCCACTAAATTCGTTGAGTCACCCTTACCTTTGGCTGTCAAATAAAAACTTAGTATATATTTGATTAATTCTAGAAAATAGTTTAAGGCTATCGAAAAGAAAAAGAGAAGAGAGGTAATATTCTTTTCAAACAAGTGGTCGATCAACCTTATGTCATGCTCAATTGAAATTCTTCAATCACACAAAAATTAGAATCCAATGCAAAATTCTGATGAATAAAAATATAACCAGTCTTTTCCCTAAGACATCTCTTAACCACAACATTAACTCTTTTCTTTCTTCTTCTCTACATTGTTTTCTTGTTTCATTATCAAAATTGTTTATCTTTTTGTAACCCCTTTTGGGATTTGACTCCATAATCATCTTTTGTGAGAGGAAACAGGTCTTTTTTTGATCTGTTCTCTTCTCTCTTTTTTTTCTCTTCAACCAGCCATTAAAAATGGCTTGGCCACAACTTCTCTTGTTGTTCTCATCTCTAGCTTTTTCACATGCACAACTCACGTTAGACTATTATGCCAAAACATGTCCACAATTTGATGCTATAGTGAGGGACATGACCCAACAAAAGCAAACGCAATTCCCCACCACCGCGGCCGCTACCCTTCGAGTCTTTTTCCACGACTGTGCTGTTGATGGATGTGATGCCTCCATCCTTATCAAGCCCACCGCCTTCAACAAACCCGAGCTCGAATATGACATCAATCAATCCCTAGCCGGCGACGCGTTCGACCTCATCACGCGCATCAAGACCGCCCTCGAGCTAGCCTGCCCTGGCGTCGTATCCTGCGCAGATGTTTTAGCGACCGCCACGCGAAATCTCATTGTCCAGACTGGTGGACCCCATTATAAAGTTCCACTAGGTCGAACGGACAGTCTAGTTTCGAACGTTTCAAATGTGGAAGCGCACCTGACACGTGCGAACGCGACGGTGGACCTAATGATCAAGAAATTTCAAGCTATGGGCATTGATGTTAAAGATATGGTTGTGTTAATTGGTGGGGGACACACTATTGGATTTGTTCATTGTAAGGAGTTTGCAAATCGAATTTTCCCCACCCCTGGCACTACAATGAATCCGATATTAGTTGAGAGATTAAGAACAATGTGTGCAAATTATACTAATAACAAAGACATGGCAGCTTTCCTAGATGTGATATCTCCTGGAAATTTCGACAATGTGTTGTTCAAGAATTTAATGAAGGGAATTGGAGTCCTAGGTTCAGATCAATTACTTTATAATGATGCTAGAACAAGGCCATTTGTTGAATTATATGCTAAAGATAGCAATGCTTTTGCTACTGATTTTGCTCTTGCAATGGAGAAACTAAGTGTATATCAAGTCAAGATTGGTAATCAAGGAGAGGTGAGGAAGAGATGTGATGCTGTTAACAATGCTCACCCTTGAAAGAGAACAGAGAAAGATGAAATTTTAACGGTTTTGTTTGATTTTTGAATGGATCAAGAACTCGACATTATGATGTGAAGAATGTGTACTTATGATGATGAATGATATATTGGTTAAGAAAATCATTAGTATTGTGATTATTTTAACAATTTAGTGTAAGTTTTGCATGTTAAATAACGGGGTCCCCTTCCTTTCTGAAATTTGGTTCCATCATATATATTCAAAATGTATGCTTACTTACTTTCCGTCTAAAATAGTACCCACCGGTAACATAGTAACTAAAATTACCCCTAACCCTAACAGATGTCTAACATGACATCTAGGACCCCATAATTATTTGCCAACTAAGCAAACATTAAAAAATCGCCCGACCTTATTGGATTAAAACAGAACACGGTTATTAGTCTTTTTCTTCATCGATTAAACAAGTCCAATAGTCTAAATGGCCGGAATCCGACCAAAGTCCTTCAGATGAGGGTACCTGAAACAGAAAAGAAAAAGAATAAGAGAAATAACACAAGATTTTAAGACTGATTTGAGGTTCCAGAGCAGTGCTGTGGCGGCGCTTCAGGAAGCGGCGGAGGCGTACTTGGTGGGTTTGTTTGAGGATATTCAGCTTGCTAGGCGGATTAGGGGTGAAAGGGCTTAGTCGTTTTGTTCTTTGGGATTTTGGTTCGTGTTTTGGAGTTTCTCCTAAATGTGTATTTTATCTGGGGTTGTAAGTTGTCTTTTTGTTTTAATGTAATCAAAGATCTGGAAATGAAAATCAGTATTCTGGTAAACTTTTGTCCATTTTTTTTGTTTTTGTTTTTAAAGCATAGTTGGTACATACTCTATATATGTGCATATACAATAAAAACAAACGTTTTGTTGACGGTAAGTGTAAGTTCATCTTTTCAAAATAAAATTAATGGGGGTGTTTTCTGGTTGTCTGTTTCAGGTACCCTGATCTGAAGGACTTTGGTCGGATTCCAGCCATTTACTCAACTCTGGCGGACTATTGGTCTTCTTTAATCGATGAAGAAGAAGAGTTCTATTTTAATCCAATATGGTCGGGCGGATTTTTAAAAATGGGTTCATATGTGCTTAGTTGTCAAACGGGATCCTAGGTGCCACATTGGACAACTGCTAGGTTTAGGGGTAATTTTAGTTACTATATTAACGGTGAGAACAATTTTAGACGGAAAGTAGAAACGGGTATAAACGTGAGTAATTATCCAAAGTAGAGGTACAATTTTGGCCTTTTTCCCTATATTAAATCAAAACCTTGCTAGATCTTTCTTTCCCACATTGTGATTTTTGCATCAAATTTCACAAACATACCCATTAATATTCAGTGTGTACGCAGACCTTATCCCCACGTTGTGAGGACAGAGAGGCAGTCAAATTTCACAAAGAATATGCTAAATCAAAGCACTGTAATCAGATACAGTACACCATTTAGCCCGAATATTGGATAAGCAAAGACCATATTGAAGTAATAACACCATCAGAATAGATCACTTTCCCAAACAGTAGCTAACGACTAATTTGAAAGCGTTCACAAACATTAAAATGGTCTTAAAATTGAAAAATGGATCTGATTCAAAATTCCATAGACATATCATAAGCAGATAGAAGGAAAGGCTGATGATTGCTCTAACTCTCGGTTTGCTCCCTCAGTCTTCGGATTGTGCTCCTAACTGTCACAGCACTAGCAGTGCTATTGCCAAAAACAAAAAATTGAATCAATTATTCGCACACAAAAGGGAATTTTATAACAAATATAGAGTAATGTAATTACTTCAATGTATAAGCACCGCCTGCTTTGACTTTGCCGCAATCTTTGCAGCCCCAGATCCCCACTGCTTTTCTCTTCACCGCGTACTGTTCATAGTAACAAGTGTATATATATACACATACACATTCAGAACCCATGTTTTTAACATACTAACTCATTAGAGTAGAGCAGAAAGGCGTCCAAGAAACACATACCTTTCCACAAAACTCGCAGAAGTACTTGCTATGTTGGCTAACCTCCATTTTCTTAATCTGCTTTCGCAAGCTAGCACCATAACGGGTACCTAAACACATACCAGACATTTAGGAACATAACTTACAACACACAAAACAAAACACATTCTAAGCAACGTCAAATTATGAAAAAGCCAAAAAAAATGCAAAGAACAAAGTTAAATATAACAAATAACCAATGGAACATAACAACGGGGAGATAGTACTCCATCAAAATAAATAAAATACGAAGCTGAGCCCTACCAATAAGTACAGTTCTGTGGACCAAACTCAAGTTTAAAGAATCCACAAAAGTAGTTCCAACTTCGGCAATCAGATAACATGCACACAAAGTGTGTGCAACAACTTCTAGCATAATCAATAGTACGAGGAAATTATTTGCACATCATTTTTTAACTAGTAGGCCAACCTGTGGACTACTGAAATCCAGGCTAACTCGCCATTCTCGCCAATATAGAAATCATTTTGAAAATATATACTGAAGCAAGTTGATCAACAATATTTGTGCATAGTAACCATACCTTTATCTGTGCATTTATGTTTACAAGAGTCTAACACGAACCAAGCAAAAGGGAAAAAAGTTGTCGAGAAGAAACCATTTACTTACCATATTTCCCAACTATTCCAGCCT
This sequence comes from Nicotiana knightiana, assembly GCA_005239525.1. Taxonomy (NCBI): domain Eukaryota; kingdom Viridiplantae; phylum Streptophyta; class Magnoliopsida; order Solanales; family Solanaceae; genus Nicotiana; species Nicotiana knightiana. The sequence continues at coordinate 27,291 of ML439190.1, forward strand.
TCTTGGTCCTCTTAGTCTGCAGAAAACAATTAGTATATTATTTTACAACTCGTGAAAAAAACCTCAAATGAACAGTGTATCTGCATCATCTAAAGTCATCTATGACTAGGTTCCTTCAATTGTGAAATAAACAAAAGTTCAACGCCAACAACCTAGTCCAATGGAATACCATCCTCTTATTGGATCAGTAACTCATACTCCCTCCATCCCATTATATGGGACACAATTCCCTTTTAGTTCGACACCATTCTCTTTCCGGAAAAGATATAACTACATATAAACTTTCAATTCTATATTAGTTACATGATTTATAGCCACACAAATATCAATGGCCTGTTTTAAGTTTAAAATGTCTGTCTTTCTTTCTTAAACTCCATGACCAGTCAAACACTATCACATATACTAGGACGGAGGTAAGTAACATAATTGCTAGATTAGGAATATTCTACCTCACTCCAAATCCATCAAACCCAAAACCTTTCCTTTTTACAAATAATTATTCCAAGTGAGCCTAGAGAACACGAACGCCACGCACAAATTAATGTTTTAGTTTACTAAAGACACCCTTTTTAAGCAAATTGTTCTATGAAAAGAGCAATGGGTTGCACTCCAAACTAAACTCATTATCCGCCTACACTTTTGGACTAAATGTATCGGACTCTTTACATCACAAATCTGAGATAAAAACAGCTCCAATTCCAAGTAACTAGAAAGATAGATCCTTTAACACTTGAACAATAATCACCCTTAAAGGAAAAATGACTAGATTTAACGCAATCAGAACTATAAAATAACTTCTGAATATGCGAATTTGAACAAAGAAAAAACAGAAATCAATCTCCGGTTAAACAAATTAATGAACAAAAGGCAAAACAATTGAGCTGGAAAAGTGTAAATACAATTGCATTTCTATACAGATTCGTAAAAATTAATATCATGTATAATTCAGAGAAAAACGAAGGGTACCATTTTCGCCAACCGTTGACGGATGTCCTACGCCGGAGCAGCTGTTGATGAAGGGCGTTAGCAAACGAAACCCTAGATGCTTCCTCGTTTCAGGTTTTTATAGTCCCCTGAAAAGTGATCATTTTCCTATAGATAATTATGGACCGGGTTTGGGTTCGGCCCATTGATATAATATTCAGTCCGACCCAAATTTAACGTCAAAATAACATGAGTGAGTCAGTTTCGGACCGATAATTAACAAATAGTCAGTATTTGTAAAATTATTAAAAAAATAAATATTATTTTATACTAAGATAAAATTTAAACTAAAATATTTTAGCTAAAACACGTAAAGTTCCAATATATATATTGGATTTTGGAGCTCATGCGTATAAACTTCCAGCACGGAAAGTTCCAACATAATATGATGGATTATGGAGCTCACGCGTGACGCGTATAAATATAGAAAGTTACAATATATTATGTTGTAACTCCGGCACACTATTAAATTCCAGCACATTATGCTGAAATTTCATATGTAAAAAATTCAAACTCGAGCATATTATGTTGGAATATTTCTGGATTTTTGTTCAAAATTTATTTTTACATGAAAAAGTAAGGTGACTAAATTTCGATTACTTTTGAAAATATGGCTAAATTTCAATTAGCAGCTATAAATGGGAGAAAGACACACTTACCCACAAAAATAAAATTATTTACCCTTGTTTAACCCATTTATTTTCCTACCCATCAAACTAATTACATTTCCTACCCACAGTAGTTTTTGTGGGGAAATTTCTCTTTTTTCTCTAATTTTATTTGTATTTCTATGTTTCTTTTCTTTTTCTTTTTCCTTTTTTTCTTTCTTTTCTCCTTTTCTTTTTTTCTCATTTTCTTCTTATTTTTTCTTTTTTTCCTTTTCTAATTTCATTTAACTTCTTTTTCTCTTCATAATCCAATTTCATTTATTTTTTTCATTATTTATTTTTTATACAATAAGAAAATATAACTGATATAGTAAATATTAATTCACCTTTTTTAAAATATAACTAGTATAATATACCTTTTTTTTCTTTCTCAATTTTTACATTCAATTATTAAACTGAAATAATATCAGTTGTCACTTGATCTAATTCACTGAATATCACACTGACTACTGTTGAGCATCATAAATTACATAATCAGATTCTAAGAATTAATACGTGATTGCTATGCAAAATTTGATCTCTTTCCCTACAAATATCAGTACACACTCTACTATTAACAATAATACAACCAGTTATAGAGCAAGAAAATATAATCTACAGCAACCAAATGTCCATATATACTAGTTAGAATAAAAATGATAATAAAATATTAAAAAATACAACAAAAGTATAAGTTGCAAAAAAGACTTCTAGTACCATGTGATACCAATATGGTATATATATATACCAACAGAGCATATGATTTCTCCAGAATATTGCTACAACTATCTGCGACTATAATACTGTACCAAAACATTAAAGGACGCAATAAAAGTATGAGAAAATTATATGCTCTTATTGCAAGCTAAATATTTGCAAAACAACTTGCTCATTATGTATACTAACAGGGGTATATGGTTGTATGGGATCGTTCCAACAATTACATATAACTATAAAAACTATTACATAATATACATAATTTATGTCCATCGACACACAAGAATTCCACCACTACAAATCATGTTCATATAAATAATTTCGTAATAGAATTCACTTAAAATGCAGCTAAAACAACCAAAACAATGTTCAAACTACCATATGATACCAATATGGCATATAAATATACTAACATGGTATACAGTTTTGCTGGTTAATTCCCGGCAACTATATGGCTATACTACTATTACATAACGCACATGCATAACGAGAAAAATAAAAAAATAGTGTACCACTTATTAGTAAAATAAAGTATTTCAAGATATTGTATTATATATATTGTACCAATTAAATGCAGCTAATATAACTAAAAAATGATTCTAACATATGATACCAATATAGTATATAGCTATACTAATAGAGTATATAGTTGGAATAAATTGTATACCAAAATGGTATATTTGTATACTATTTGTGTATACAATACAAATTCGTCTTCTTCTCTGGTTCAACTATATTTCAACCCAAAATTTTAAAATCTACTACAAAATCTCTACCAAACTGACTAAAAATTTAGCTACAACATCCAATCAACTTTCCAAACAAACTATTACGCGGCGCCTTCCTGAGGTTCTTTGGAAGGGCGACGTAAGGCTAAGCAACCG
>ML439194.1:1796-31955 GCA_005239525.1 Nicotiana knightiana
CTCGCGCTGTCGTCGTCGCTCGCTCGGTTCGGCTTCGGCTTCGACTTCAGATTCGGATTCGGATTTGGATTTGGCTGCCTTTGCTGAACGTTGTTTTCCTTCCTGAACAGACACTTTTTCCTGAACAGACATCACACCTCTTCCAATAATTGCCTATAAATTCTGAGGCATGGATTCTTTTTCCACTCACTGAAAAAATCGAGAATTTCATTCTGAATATTGCATTCTACTTCGCAGTCTCTCTCTCTCACAAATTCGTAAGTGTGAGTTTGCTCCATTCTTTGAGTTTGTTGGTATCCTGCAGTTTGTATTGCCACTGTTGCAGGAAGGTTATTCCGTTTCATCCTGGGAGGATTTAATCCATTACCTTGACAACTTGTGAGGGGGTTAAAATTTCTTAAGGACACACAAGGAAATTGTGGACTCGGAATATTTCTTAGCGTTTATATATTTTCTGTTTCTTCTAACAGTTCTCCTGATTTTCTAGTTTTAACACAGAGGCGATAATAGAGACGAAGGAAAACACGTAATTCTTATCAAAACATATTTGAAACAGACCTTGAATTTTTAGGTCTTGAGTTTTAATACCATTAATATTAACTTTTAATGTTTATCGCTTAATAGATAAGGATTAAGAGGTTTGCTGATTAAAGGATGCTACTTGCAGCACTAAAGGTTCAGATTTGTGAGCCGAAATCTTCTTTTACTATCTGCTGCATGAAGTCTACTTCTTTGTCAATTTAGTTTAATGTTTAGTGATTCATATAGTTTTATTTAATTAAGATTTTTCCGCAACAAATGAAATTATATATTTTAATTTAAGACCACATAAGAAAATTGTAGATATTAAATTGTTTCTAAAGTTTTGGGATTAATCTCTAAGTGATATAAGTAATTTAATTTAATCAGATTAGCCACAACATCTTTGGTTGAATAAAATTTAAAGTTAAGGATCACATAAGAAAAAAGACGTTCATATTTTAATTAACTATGCAAAATAATATCTCAAGAACTTTTATTATATTTTTGCATAATTGATTAGGATAAAATATTAAATGTATTTCATAGTTACCTGCACGAATTATGAGTTAGAATTTAATAGTTTTATCATAAAGATAAAATATCATTTTAGTGATAAAATTAATAATTTATCACAAAGAATGAATTGAATTGAATTAGAAATTTATCCTAGGCAATTTTATGCCACCGGATTCATTTTTTACATAATTTCTATTGGTGAATCCTGATAGGTAATGTAACGATCTGACCGATCGTCTTGAGTATTTTAGCCTAGATTTTCTAATTTGATTCTTTATATGTGTGTATTTATAGTTATGTAACATGGGGGCGGTTAATTTGATTTTGGAGAGGTTTTGGATTGAATTGGACACTTAGTTCCAAGGTTAGAAGCTTAAGTTCTGAAGGTTGACTAGAGTTTGACTTTTGTGTAGATGACCCTTGAATGTTGTTTTGATGGTTCAAATAGGTTCGTATGATGATTTTGGACTTAGGCGTATGTCCGGATTTGGATTTGAAAGTTCCTAGGTTGATTTGGCTCTAATTGTTAAAAATTAGAAAGTTGAAGGTTCGGAATGCTCATAGGCTTGATCGATAGTTGACTTTGTTGATATCAGATTCGTATTATGGTTTCAGGAGTTGGAATAGGTTCGTTATATCATTTGGGGCTTGTTTGCAAACTTTGAGGCCATTCTGAGTTGATTAGATGTGGTTCGCATGATTTTTGAATGGTTGGAAGTTGATTAGTTCCTTAGGCTTGAATCGAAGTATGATTCATTTTTTTGCTGCAGATGTCATGCCGGGCTGGGGGAGGCTGAGTCTGCGGATAGGATATTGTGAATGCAGATGCGCTTGCAGAGAAGTGAAGGTTCTTCCACAGATCAGATGCCCTGAAGTGATTGGAGTTCCACAGAAGAGGATTGTCGGGAGTTAAGTGATTCACGTATCTATGATGGTTTCTCGGTAGATGCAGTAGTTCAAAAATAGGATTTTGGTTTGCAAATGCGGAACTAGCGAGCAGGATATATTTCTTGAGGGTTTAGGTTATATTTTATTATTTGGAGTTTTGGAACTCGGCTAGGGGCGCTTTTTGGAGGATTTTTCACTACAAGTTGAAGGGTAAGTAAACTCTGCTTAATTTGATACCAGATATTATTTCCCCGTGGTTTATTATACCTAGATTATGTAATTTAAATGAGAAATTTGGGGGGTTTTCTATTATCTTTGGAGAGTGAAAATTGTTGATTTGAGGGTCGATTTGAGGTTAGATTTGGATAAAACACATATTTGGACTCGTGTTAGAATGGGTTCGGAATTTATGAATTTTGTTGGGTTCCGGATGTGATTTTTTAGTTGACTTTGTGTATTTGTGTAAATATCAAAACTTTATTATTAGGAGTTATTTTCTATGGATTTTATTGATGCTATTGAGTTAGTTTTGGCTAGATTCGAGCTGTTCGGAAGTTGATTCGCGCGAAAAGAGATTTCTAGAGTATTGATTTGGCTTGCTTGAGGTAAGATACTTACCTCAACTTGGTTGAGGCACTAGTTGCCTGAGTTATTAATGATGGATGCGTGCTATGGGTGGTGCACATGTGAGGGAAGTTGATCCCATGTGCGCGCACTGAGGTATTATCCATGATAGGGGTAGTGATTAGGTTATGATATGCCTTGAATTGGTTGCTAAACTTCATGCTAATTTGCTTCGAATGTTTCTACTCCTTTGTGAGTTAATTGAATTATGTATGAGATTACATATAGGTGAATATCTTGATTAAGCATGTGAATTACTACTTTTATGATATAACTGCCTAATTTGAGCCATGGTAGTATAGTTCGCACATGCTTACATCTTAGCATGCCATTTATATCGGTCCATGAGTATGTAATTTGACATCCATTGTTCATATACATGTAATCTTATTTATGTACTTTTTGTGTTATATGGACTAGACTGATAGCACGTGATTTGTCCATGTAGTTGATATATATATATATATAGTACGTGAGTGGTCTGTGCGGATCAGAGATATGATAGCACTTGAGTTGTCTGTACGGTTAACATGACAACACGTGAGTTATCCATGTGGTTGATATTTATGGCACACGAGTTTCTTTGCGGTTGATATATATGGCATGTGAGTTGTCCATGAAACATGTGGATAAGGATCCATCCCCTTAGGGTCACCTCCTCATGTTTCTCTCTTGATGATATATGCGTGATATGAGAAAAACTTATCAATGTTTGGTTATTGCATTTCTTCTCTACTTGTAATTTTCTTGGATGTATACGTTTTTTTTATTGCATATCTTCTCTATATTCTTGGTTGTTAATTGATATAGGGTTAGATACATTATCTCTTGTGCACCAAGGTGGACTTTATTTGTATTTTTATGATTTGATAATATTATTATTGTGTACTTATGAAATTTATGAACCGAGCAGGTTATTAGCAAGATAGTTCTTACTTTTATTACCTCACCAAGGTTAGTTATGATACTTGTTGAGTACATGTGATCGGTTGTACTTATACTATACGTTGCACTTAATTGTGCAGATTTGGGTGTTGGTCCGAGCTGAGAGCCACTGTGATTATTGTTGTCAGTTGGCGAGAGACGAGGTACAAATGCATTTCAACCATAGTCTTTGACATCTCTTTCCACTTCTGTTGTGGTTATTATTATTCAAACAATACGGTTATTTCATATTTCCGAACTTATTTTTCCTTATAGAGCTCATGAATCTGTATTACTAGTTCTAGGAGAATTTATGTATTGGCGCAGTTTATTTTTGTTAGTTGACTTTGGATTTGTATGATTTATGTTGTCTTGTTCCGCTTTGATACGTTGAGCTTCCCTATAAAGTGAGTTAGGCGACATCACGATCGGAGTTGGTGTTTTTGGTTCATGACAGTTTATTTGCCTCAATTTATGGTAAGCATGTGTATATTTTTGCAATTATGCAATCAATGAATTTCACTGATATTTGTGACATTCCCGAACTTATTAGCGAGAACTATAAGATTTGACAGGAGAGAATTCTCTTTCACTTGGGGTGCATGGACATTGATTATGCTATTAGGAAAGATGAACCACTTGTTAATGAAACCAACACTCCAGCTGAAATTGCTCTTCATGAACGATGTGAGTGGTCTAACCGCTTGAGTACTATGTTCATCAAGACCAAAATCTGTTGTTGGTATTTGTAGTTCTGTCAAACAGTATATCAATGTCAATGCATTACTGAAAGTTGTTGATGAATAGTTTGAACTTAGATAAGGTACTTGATAGCACATAATTATGAAATTCTCATTAATGAAGCTCATCAGTGTGCGAGGTGTGCATGAGCACATCATAAAAATGTGAGACTTAGCGGCTCAATTAAAGACTCTTGAGGTTGAAATGTCTGAAACTTTTCTTGTGCATTATATGTTAAACTCTCTTCCACAACAGTGTGCTCTCTTTAAGATTTCTTTTAACACACTGACAAGTGCAAAACCAACATATAAACTTAGGCTCGCTAGTCGAATATAATATAAAAAATATCGTATCCACAGGGATTGAATTTAAATAGTGTTTCCGTAGATTCTAGTTTTAATTGCTATCCAAGATGATCAACAATTTAGAGTTGTGTGATTTAAAACTAAAATTTACTAAAAGTCTAAACTACTGGCTACTGACAAAGCAACAAGAGTTAGCAAAGAAGATATCAATGGGAGAAAATAGGGATTGATTGGATAGGTGTAAGATACTTATTTGGGAATTAACTCTAGTTGATTCACTTCTAAGGTTCAAGTGAGTATCTCGAATTCACTCTATTATTAGTTAGAAAGTTCAGTAGAAACTCCTCTCTCGATTAAGTCTCAACCTCACAATATGAACTAAGTTAAGCTCGGTGAAGATATGTACGAATTCGTAGTGAATTGGTCCTTAGAAGAACCTCTCTCGATTATCCTCCTAACTAGGTCTAAACATTAATTCAAATAGCTTCTTCCGATTACTAATAAGAATCAACGAATTCAACCAACAAGATAATGCAAAATATCACAAGTTATGCTCTTTCGATTACCTAAACAAATGAGTATATGCAACAATAAAAACACCCAAAATGATTCAGTACATAAACTAGAGTTAATATCCATAAACAATTCTTAAAACACCAAATCCATCAACCCCTAAGGAAGAATTAATCCATGGATATGAAGAAATTCATTATAATTAAGCTTAAGTCAAAAAAAAAACATAAAACATCCAAACCCTTGTCTTGAGTGAGGATGAATGGTGAAATTCATGTGCTCTTGCTTTTCCCTCTTCTCTTTAGCTTCCTTAGGTCTAAATTATGTCAAAAGTCCTCAAAATACCATTTTACATGTATATATACTAATTAGGGTAGGGCCCAAATAAATACACCTTATCCTATGCGAAATAGAACACTTTTTCCGGACAGGACGTGCGTGGCCGCGCACCTGGAAGTGTGCTCGCGCACTTGATCGCGCATTTTTCACCCTGTTCTGCCTCCAGTGCAAGGCCGCGCACCAGGGTGGAATTTAGTTAGGAATTTGGGAAAATGTAAAACATGAAAGTTGTATCCCTTTTAAACAGCTTTCCAATGATATATTTTGGAGCCCAAACTAAATTCTGAGCGAAAAATTATGTGTATTTTACTGGACAATGCGCAATATGTATGCTCGATTCTTCGTTTCCTTCTTAAAATGCACTATAATCCGTTGATCCTCGAACATGATCCCGAATTAATCCTTGGGATTTTACTCGGACTTCAAAGCTCCCGAATAGTTTGAATTCAATCCATAACATCTACATAGCTCGGAATCACTCCTACAAGGCATAAAACACATAATTAGTGCAAAACACTAGCGATTAAAGTTCAAATCAGTTAAAGTGCAGTAAATTGGAGTGCAATAAGCGACTAAAACACGTAATATAGTCTACCATAAACACCCCACACTTAAACCATTGCTCGTCCTCGAGCAATCAAACTACACTTTAGATAGACATATCCTTATTAAACAACTCTTCTAACTCATTACACCAAGAATATTTAAAATTGACTAAGCACAATAGTGTAACATCTTCACCTCAAGAATTGACTTACAAGCACCACGCATTATTCACATCTTACTCACTTACTCTAACATAGCGGTCAACGACATTATCTTTCCTTCATGAAATCAAGTGCCCTCACACAACATCGAGAGTAGTTCCACAAACCATAAACTTAAGTACAACTAGGAACTCAAGATAGAAAAAAATCACTCACTCTCAGAAACAACATTCATATGCCACAAAAAATGACCATAGGTTTTCCCGTAGTCTACTACTCTACTAATTCGAGCTCATTCAGTCAAGGATCAAGTAGGACTTTAACTGGTTGTAATGTAGGTTGCGGGACGGGTAAGATATAATTAGATATAAGAGTGACTATGCCTCCCTAAAAAATTCAATACATATATATTAATAATTCAAAACCCCACACTTATGTCAAACCATACTCCACCTTCACATCAATTTACATTAACTCCCAACTTTTTTTAAACACAAATACATCAAGAGTTACCACTTATCAATGAACAATTTTCACAATCATACAATTAATCTATTTCATCTTCTTTTTTTCTCAACTAAAGTGGCTCTTATTTTCCAAAATCAGTGCACCTTTTTCCTTATTTCATTAGTTCCACTCAAAAGCCAAACCAACCACCACACACTTCAACTTTTACAAAGCTCATAACAATTTTAAGTGCTCACTAGAGGGAATTGGTTCAAATAAATGGTCAATTCAAACAAATGGGTAAGACTTGTAATGTGGTTGCCAAAGAAACAAGATTACAAGCTCAACGGGGTTAACTACAATACATAACAATTTGGCGGGTAAACTATATAACTGGTTCAACAAAAGAAACGCTTATATCACTTCCAAGACTAAACAAAACTACTATTTCGCTTTGCAAATACACGGGGCAAGTTCTAGACATCAAATGCAATGCACAGAATACACCAAACCTCTCACACACACGGCACATAACTCACTCAGGATTGGATTATCAATACTCTAGTCAGAGCAGTTAAGCAAAGCTAAGAACACAAATTTAAGGCACTTACAGAAGAGTCAAAAATTGAGCCTAAGCGTCACAACTAAATTATTCACTATTCTCAAGGCATAATAAATTCAAGGGACATTGCTTCCATTTCAATTCACAGCACAAGGTTTCCTACACCTAATAAAATAAAAACTAACTACACCCGGTTCAAACAAAACCCTTGAAAAAGATCGTAGCACAAAGAAAAACGAAGGGGAAATTTGTAAAATATCTCTTTGTCTTTTTCTTTCGAATTAATTCCCTCAAGAAACCCGTCGAATGATATCCATCGTCGGCAAAAATCAATTTTTAATGGATTTTCAATTTTTTTCTATCAAACTACTACAACTAACCAAAAAAACTAACCAACTTAATATACATACAACATAAATACACCCCACACTTTAAGTTTTGGCATGTCCCCATGACACACGATTAAAAAGCATAAGGTAGAGGAAACTTCCCTGAATCTCTAGTCGCGGTCTGAATCAAAGTCGGGCTCCGACCTTCTCGGTCGAACTAGTGCACACATCCACGCGGACAGATTCTTCTCAGCCTTCTTGGGGTACACCCCACACTTGTATATCTCAATCACTATAGCCTTGTCTTTTGAACTCTTCACCTTCCACTCAACACTTGTAGCTGACTTCTCCTTTTTCACTCCAGTTGCCACATTCATCTCAAAAGGCATTGTCTCCTCACCCACTCTAATCATGAGTTTTCTATCATGTATATCGAGTATAGCTCTACCTGTTTCTAAAAATGGTCATCCTAGTATGAGGAGGACCTCCTTGTTCTCCTCCATATTAACCACTATGAAATCTACAGGAAATACAAACTTATCCACCCGCACCAAAACATCTTCTACTATCCCCTCGGTTGTTATAGTCGTTTGGTCTGCCAGCTTCAAAGATATTGGCACCGACCTTATCTCTTCAATTCCCTTCTCCAGTTTCCTGTAAATATACAATGGCATTAGATTAATTGAGGCACCCGAATCACATGACGATTTATCAAAGTTAAGAGTGCCTAAATAGCAAGGTGTAGTAAAACTCCCTGGATCTTCACACTTTTGTGGGAGTTTATTTTGCAATATTGCACTACAATGCTCTGTAAGTTTGACCACTAAGGTATATTATATCTTCCTCTTCTTTGTTAGGATCTCCTTCAAGAATATGGCGTAAGCTTGCAGTTGTGAGAGAACTTCCGTGAATGGCAAATTTACATTAACCTTTCTCAGCATATCTAAAAATCTCTCAAACTGCTTATCCAGCTTTTCTCTATAGAGCTTTTGGGGAAAAGGTAAAGTAATCATGTGCTTGCTCTCTTCATTGTATTCCTCCCTTCTTGAAGTTTCCTCCTTTTTCTTTCCTTTCTTTTTCTCGGTCTTTTTATCATCTTTAATTTTCAACTCCTTCCCGCGTTCTTTTTTAGGAGCAGCTTATTTGTGAATTGGAGTGGGAACTTTCAACACTTGTACGCTTCTCAAGGTCACAACATTCACCATTTCTTCGGGATTCTTTTCAGTATCAGCTGGTAGAGTACCTGGGATTCTCTCAGATAATATAGTTGTAATTTGTCCCACTTGTCTCTCCAAACTTCACAAACCTGTCCCAAGTTCTTTAATATATGCACCATGAGCATCTAATCTCCCATCTGTCTTGACAATGAATGGCTTCATCAGATCTTCTAACCTAGAATGAATTGGATGTTAAGGCTAAAACTGCAGCCTCTGTTGATTCACAAAAGCACGAGCTCCTTGAAATCTAGAGTTATTTTGTTGCCATGTATTTGTTGTACCCCCAGGTGAGCTCCATGAAAAAACGGGGTGCTTCTGAACCATTGCATTGAAGTTATAATGACCCACATCATTAACTTCCTCAGTTCAGGCTTAACACTCATGAGTAGGTGTCCTCTTCCACATATGTCACATGCTACAAGAGGCTCATTGTGTATTGAATCTAAAGTTAGCTTCCTTATTCCCTTTGCCATGGAATCAAGTTGTACCTGCACAGATGTGTTAACATCAACTTGGTGAACACCTCTTATCTTCTTCTTTCAGCAACTTCACAGGCCACTGATTTGCATCCTCAGACAACTCATTAGAATTATGACTATCTTCCCTGGAGTCTTTTTTATCAACGGGCCTCCAGCTGCATTGCTCAATATTCTGCGTGAAGTTGGTGTCAATCCATCCCAAAAATCCTGGAGTTGCATCCAGAGTTCTATTCCACTATGCTAACACTTACGCACTATTTCTTTGAACCTCTCCCATGCTTTAAACACCATTTCAGTCTCATTCTGGTAGAAGTTGTGGATTTCTCTTCTAAACTTGCCCGTCTTAGCTGATGAGAAATATTTATCAAGAAACTTTCTAGTCATCTCATCTCACGTTCGAATCAATCCATTAGGCAAGCTTCGAAGCCAGTGCTTTGCATCGTCTTTGAGAGTGAAGGGGCATTCCCTTAAGTAGACTGCATCTTGTGACACACCATTATATTGGAAGGTGTTCATAATCTCCTCGAAGTCCATCAGATGATTGTTTGGATCTTTGTTCATCTTTCCTCTAAGGACACAACTATTTTGGAGGGTTTGAAGTAACCCCTGCTTTAACTTAAAACTATTAGCTGCAATAGGAAGTGGTCTCACACTCGATAAGCCTTGGTTGTAGACCGGTCTAGCACAATCACCAAGTGGTCTCCCAGCGCCGGGAGCTATATTGCCAAACTGGTCTGCACCCACGGGCTGATTCTGAGCCATTCTTCGAGCCCTCTCCTCTTCGAAGAAAAGTTTTGCATTTCGAAGAGTTGTCTCCTCCGCATCACGTGCAGCTTTTTCTCTTTGCTGAGCTGCCTCTCTTGCAGCCAAATCAACATTATCCTCATCTCTCGCCATAACTTCTTTGGTTGAGCATTGCCCAAACTTCTTTGTATTCACGAGGAGATTTATTTCATTCCTCATATGTCGCAATTGCTTTTCAATTTTCAGCTCGTATGGCAAAAATTCCTTCCTAGAAGATCAGGTCATGCACCGATCTAACCTGTAGCCTACACACAGTCAAAGAACACCAACTGTAAAAAGGGAAAAATAAAATAAAAATAAAAAATAAAATTCCTGAATTAGCACTACAAACTATTTCAAACACTATTGTTTCCCAATCCCCAGCAACGGCGCTGAAATTTGACGAGCGCAAAACCAACATATAAACTTAGGCTCGCTAGTCGAATATAATATAAAAAATATCGTATCCACAGGGATTGAATTTAAATAGTATTTCCGTAGATTCTAGTTTTAACTGCTATCCAAGATGATCAACAATTTAGAGTTGTATGATTTAAGACTAAAATTTACTAAAAGTCTAAACTACTGGCTAATGACAAAGCAACAAGAGTTATAAAAGAAGATATCAATGGGAGAAAATAAGGGTTAATTGGATAGGTGTAAGATACTTGTTTGGGAATTAACTCTAGTTGATTCACTTCTAAGGTTCAAGTGAGTCTCTCGAATTCACTCTATTATTAGTTAGAACATTCAGTAGAAACTCTTCTCTTGATTAAGTCTCAACCTCACAATATGAACTAAGTTAAGCTTGGTGAAGATATACACGAATTCATAGTGAATTGGTCCTTAGAAGAACCTCTCTCGATTATCCTCCTAACTAGCTCTAAACATTAATTCAACTAGCCTCCTCTGATTACTAATAACAATCAGTGAATTCAATCATCAAGATAATGAAAAATATCACAAGTTATGCCTCTTTTGATTACCTAAACAAGTATATATTCAACAATAAAAACACCCAAAACGATTCAGTACGTAAACTAGAGTTAATATCCACAAACATTTCTCAAAAAACCAAATCTATCAATCCCTAAGGATGAATTACTCCATGGATATGGAGAAATTCATCACAATTAAGTTTAAGTCAAAGGAAAACATAAAACATCCAAACCCTTGTCTTGGGTGAGGATAAATGGTTAAATCCATGTGCTCTTGCTTCTCCCTCTTCTCTTTAGCTTCCTTAGGTCTAAATTATGTCAAAAGTCCTCAAAATACCGGTTTTCCATGTATATATGATCTCGCCCAATTCACACCTTAGTTCGGGGTTGTGAAGCGGTCGATTGCAATAATAATTACCCAACTAGGATTCGGGATCGGATCCACAGGGAGCGTATATGGGATTAGGTATATATTTGGACTAAGCGCGTAAAGTGTCTAAGATGCACTTCCACAACTATGTTTTGATTCTACTTCCAAATTATGCTACGATTTGCAAATGCAAAGCTAGATAATAATATTTTTGGTGTTGTTTTTCAAGTATGTAAAAGATCTAGAGTTGTGACTTCCACCTAGGTGTTTGCCTAATGGGCTTTAGAGCGGGTTTCATTGGTCGGGGTATAATATAGCAATCAACACACAATTACCCACTCAATACCTCTCGGTAATAGAGTAGTTTTGCCCAATTTAGTTTTCTCAAGTCCAAATGGGTAATTCACAAAACAGTCAATAAATGCTCAAGTCGAGTTTTACTATATCTAGATTTAACCCTTTAATTGGGACTATAAATTTCTTGAGTTCATCCCAATTTCTTGTTAGCCAAGTTTTCCTAGACTAAGTCTCTCTTTCTCAAGTAGAGACTAAGTCAAACAGGCATGAACTGATGTTTGCAACCATTAATTCTATAATTATAAGCAAGAACTAGGCTAAATATTACACACCCAATCATAAAGAATTCCTAAATCAAACACCCATTAGGTACCCACACTAGGGTTGGGTCACAACCCTAGCTAGAAATTTAGCTACTCATAGATGGTGATGAAGAAATCAAAGAAGAAAAAATTATTAAACTCATATTTAATGATAAAGAGCTGAAAATGCAATGTAAAATTGATAAGCTATGATAAAATTTCCTTAAAAAGTAAAGAAAAATGACTACAAACTTTTAGGTGCTCAAAACTTAACCTAATATCGTCAAAAAAGACTATTTATACACAGCTAAATTTTTTGGACAAAATTGCCCTTTCGGAGGTTCTGCGGCCGCGCAATTCTGTGTGTCGTCCGCACTTTGCTGCAGCTCTTGATATGAGTGGCTTCTGCGGTTGCACAATTCTGAAATGTGGTCGCACTTCTTGAGGTATGCGGGCCGCACAATTCTGAGTGCGACTGCACTTTTGATTTCTGCGGCCGCACAATTATAGTGCGGTCCGCACTTCTTGATGGTCTTAGATGTGGAACTCTCTGATCTTTATTTTTTGCGGCCGCACAATTATTGTGTGGTCCGCACTTTTTAAAGAAGCTCTGTCAAGATTTCCTACATGATCTGCAGCCGCTGACAGAATTCTGCGGTCTGCACTTTGACCTTTTTACTTGACTTTTGTCCTTGTTCCAAAACATTCCTTCTTGAGTTAAATTTCATCACTTTGGATCATTTTCCACTACTCCTGTAAGTAAGCATATTTTATCAGTTCTGGGGAATACCTATAAACATCTTTGAACTAAAAGAAAAGTAAAAAGGGCGCAAATAAGTAGTCAAAATCTCCACTTATCAACTCCCCCAAACTTAAGCTTTTGCTTGTCCTCGAGCAATTAAGGTAATTCCCACCTCCACAAGAAAAGAGCTACTCCAGCTAAGCTAAGGTGCATAAAACACACATCAATTGGCACCAACAATTACCCACACACTCATAATCATCAACAAGGCAATATTTTGAAGGTTAAAGCACAAATAGCTCTAATGTGACACTTGAGCATCAAGAGTTAACTTTATTCATTAAGGAAGTTCACACTTTCATGCAGGTCACTGTGGATCCCAAACTCCTCCTCTATACTCTCTGCTAGCTCATCTCACTTAAGAATGTAGCACTCAATTCAATGATTTATGAAAAATTCGCTCATCACTCTCCAAAGAATGTCACAAGTACGACTCTAAGTACCATATCCTTTCCCCTCATGTAAATCACCACTAATGTAAGCTCACTCGGCTTGAAATCACATAGGTCTTTTTGGCATGTAATGAAGGCTTTTGGACTAAGGTGGGAAATGTGGGAATAGAACGGGTTCATCTTTCCCTAAGCATTCCATTTTTCTCCCTTTGGCTCATGCTTTACCGACTCTTTGAGTCATTTTTTTTTCCTTAGGGGAACTAGAGAGACTTGACATCACTCTTTCTTGGTCATGATATTAATTTTTTCCTTATTTATTTTCTCCATGCTTTGCACTTTTGCTTTTCTTTGAATCCCTTCAACTCTTCAATTTATTCACTTTCTTTTTGTGTTTTTCTTTTGTTCTTTCTTTCTTTTTCTTTGCCTTTCCTTTTATTCATTTCTTTTCTCTTTTTGTACCTTGATACCACTTTCAAACTCCTCGTCTCTCCCCTAAACTTATGTTTTTGCCAATTGTTTCTCATGAGTGTTAAGGAAAGCTCGGGTGCCAAGAGAGGGTTACTATAAAATGGGTAAAGGCTTGTAACATGGCTATCAAATGAAAAAGGCTTTAGGCTAAAAAGGATTGACTAGGGATAACATCATTGGTGGGCCATTGAAAATTTCAAAAAGGGTCAAGGAGAGCCTACAATTACTTCTCAAGCCCAACAAAACTTAGAATTTCGCCTAGAAACACATTCGGGGGAAGTTCTAGACCATTCGCACGGGTACTTGGACTTGTAACAAAACATCTCACCTCTCACACAACTGAATTGTTAAAGAGGATAGAGTCGAGGGCCCACAACAACTATATTCAAGCTTGAAAATCGCTAATGGTTCAACTAAACCACTCGATGATTGCCTAAGTCAACACAAGAGTCACAAGGTCACTAACTAGAGCCATTTCTTTACAAGAACTTGTTTTTAACCATAAGCGTGTAGTTAAGTGTGTCGCTACCAAGTGAATCATGCTTGACTCTTTTATTCATTGTTACTACTGTTTATACCTGAACATCAAAAACGGACTCAATCCCTTAAGAAAGTTGTCACGCCATCCATCGTTGGGAAGAGCCACCGGGTTCACACAAAAATGACCCTTGAAAGAACCGTAAGAAAACCAAAGGCTTATTGATCACTTAAACATAAAAAGAATCTACCAAATCAAAAGAAGCTATTAAAGTAAATAAGAAGCTAAACTAGTAAGAAAACAAAATAAAGAAACTATGAAATAAACTACTGAAAGAAAAAAAATGAATATACAAACCGGAATGGGAAAGAGAATATATACATCAATAGAGAGGGAGGAATATATACATAATGAAAAAGAAAATAAAGATAAAAAGAGAGTATTATAGTTATTACAAGCCAATGTCATATCAAATCAATCAAAATAGACCACCTCCCTAAATAAGAATAAGCATTGTCCTTAATGCTTAACAAAAATCAAAATAAGGAAGGGCAGAGAGTATAGAGAACTACCAATGTAGTCTCAGTGTGCCTGGCAGCATCACCACCATTAGGCTCCTCCAACTGGATCTCATCATCCTCTGCTCAGGGAGTAACGGGGTTGGTGAACATCTGAAGCACCTCTTCAGCAGTATGGGCCACAAGGTCTGGCTCGTCAAACTGGCCAGTTGGTGCCTCTGCTGATGGTGCTGATGGTGCTGCTGGGTCTGCTGGTACTGATGGATTTGTCTCCATCAGTAAGTCAAATGGAATATCACCCGCTGCTGCTATCCTGGTCACCTCTTTTCTCAACTTGTCCACTGATTTCTTCGAGGCCTGATATTTCCTCATTTTTTTCACCTGTTTGCCCAGCTCCTCAATAGCTACCTCATGTGCCACCAATGTATCCATGATGGTCTTCTGATTTTCCAGGGTCTTCTTCAATGTTTCCTCCACAGCCGGAGGAACCTATGGTGCTGCCGGGATAAAATACTGTGTTGCAATAGCACTGTATATGTCAGACAGCTTTGAAGTAGCTGTGCATCCAGTTGTTGAGAATAACCAATGTCTGGGAGACTCGTAGCGCAGTGAGTGGATATATGGAGGAGGAAGGCACTGATACTGATGCTGATGGTCTAGAAGATGGAGGTGGTGTCATGCCAGTTGTTTCAGTGGAAGGACCGACTGTTGTGGAAGACAAGAAAGTTGTAGAAGGCATAGCAGCTGAATCTGTAACCACTACAGATGGCTCATCAGACTGGCCAACGGTAGCAGTTACCTTAACCTTGAGCTTCGGGTTCCCTGGGTCCTTCAAAGAATACCAGGAGAATGGCTTCATAGCCCGCACCTTCGTATAAAAACTCCTCGGCTTCACCTTTGCATCCGTGAGATACTTTGTGAGGGTGTTGGGATACGAGTAGGAGCTCTCACACTTTCTGACAACTAATGATATGTTGCCCGACATGATGGAACCCATATTGATTGAGTACCGGCCATGATAGATGCCACCAAAACTGCCCGGGGGATTGGAAGATTGTTCTCATTTTGCCTTGGGTCAATACGACTGCATAAAAATGTTTTCCACCTTTTTGCTTCAAAATTGAGGGTAGCCCGTGAAATATGAACCCCCGTTGTGATCCATGGTGGTGGCGGTCCTGGGGCCGCCAAGATCTCTACTAACCAAAGGCAAGCTGCATCACCCATTGAAAACTTCTCCAAGTACTGAACTGGCTCCACCTCTTCGAACCCCAAGTAGGTGTTCAGAGTGCTTTGATCAAATCTAACTTTCAAGTTTCTCACTTTGGTTACTTTAGTACACTTCTTGATATGTGCCACATTGTCATAGAACTCCCGTACTAAATGCTCCCTAGCATCCATAACACTCTGAGTGAACCACATCCACCCCTTTCGCTCCCTTTACTGTTTAACCACATTTGGATTGAATCTATCCAAATCCTTCAATAGAAATTATCGCTCAAGTGTGAGCGATCTCTGGGACCACCACACTCTGAACTTGGTGAATGCTGTTAGGCTCACAAACCTGTCTTCCCATGCCTCCTTCTTTTCAACCTCTCTAGGTCGCCCAGTCTAGTGTCACCCCCTCTACCATCATCATCATCCACTATGACTGGTGCAGGGGGAGTGTGTCTAGAAGAGAGTTCTAAACCCTGGCTGCTTTCATCTGAACCCTCATAAGAACTTGCTGAGGTGGAGGGTTCATTGTGGAGTTGGTATCTACCAGGGAACTTTGGTGGTTGAGACTAGGCCTTAGGTTGTTACTCCACTGAATGGCCCTCGGAAGCTTCCCTAGACAGGATATAAGAACTTGATTCTGAGGGCTCTGTGGCCCTACCTCTCCCAGTGGTTAGATTCTTCATTATTCCTTTCTTCTACACTGCAAGAGGTTGAGTACTCTTGCCTCGGCCTCAGGAGGTTTCACCCCTCCCTTTAGAAGTATCACATCTACCTCTTGATCGAACCATTGTCTCCAATACAAAGCACATGAGTCAGTTAAAGCTCAGAAGCAGTCTGTAAAAGTTGCAGGAAAAATAGTGCGCAAATGTGAAAGTGTGGTCCGCACAATCTTGAGTGCGGCCATAGACTGCCTTGTGCAGATCGCACAATTTTGAAGTGTGGTCGCACAATTGAAGTGTGGACCACACAAATATGAGTGTGGTCGCACAAATCCAGGCCTAGTAATACCAGCTCCCTGATGTTTGGATCTGCGGTTGCACAAAGCTTTATGCGGACGCAGATCATTTTCTGCGGACCACATAATTTTCCGCACATTAAAAGCACAACTTGTTGCCCTAACTAAGGCTCTACGGACCGCACAATTCAAATTTACACAGCATTGAACTTAGGTTTTTTAATTTTTGCACAATTTAGACATGGTATTGGCAAATTTAACATGATGGACAGTTTACCCATCCCCGAATTAACTAGTATGAAGTGACCCACACAACATTAATCACACATGATGAATTATCTGACATTTTAGGCCTAAAAATAACTATACTAATTAAGAACAAAAACTAAGATAATTTGAAAAATCTAAACATGAATTGAACATACCAGTGATGAAGGAAGCTGGGAAGAACTATGATGATGAAATGAGTGTGAAGTTTGAAACAATTTTTGTGCATTGTGCTTGCTTAGGTTTCAAGAGTTTAGAGTGCGTAAAGTTTGAAATAGTGTGAGGAGGGCCTATTTATAGGTTGACCAAATTAGGTCAAAAGTGCAGTTGAGTGCGGTTGCACAATTTTGCGTGTGGTCTGCAATCTTTACATGATCCCTTCTGAAAATCTGCGGTCCGCACAAAATTGAGTGTTGTCAAAGTAGAGTCTACCTGCACGTTATTCAAATAAGAGGAAAGAATAACCGGTAGAGTAGAATACGGGCCAAGAAATCCATTCCTGAGATATGGAGGCAGTGGCTTTAACTCCAAAGTGGGAGGCTCCTTGATTGAGGGCTTTGTTGGAGGAGTCTTCCGGTTTTCAAGATCTAAGGACAATTTACGAGGTTCATAAGTGTACGACCCCATTCCTTGCAATGCATTCACACATTCCACATAGCTATCCTTCTCATCATCATCATGATTAAGCAATACGTCCTCCAAAGTATCATCAGCATTCATCATGGCACTATCATCATCAATAATCACCTCGATCACTAAGTCCACAAACAAACAAACTTCATTTCTATCGATTGCCTCATAGATTTGCACACATGGAAAACTACCTTTTCATCACCCACTCGGAAGGTGAGCTTACCGGCTTCCACATCAACTAGTTCCATCCCCGTTGCAAGGAAAGGTATACCCAAAATAATAGGCACCTCATATTCTACTTCATAATCAAGAATCACAAAGTCCGCCGGGAGGATGAACTTATCAACACGAACCAACACATCATCAATAATACCCAATGGTCTCTTCATAGTACGGTCCGACATTTGTAACCTCATAGAAGTGGGTCTTGGTTGCCCAATCCCCAATTTTTTGAAAATCGAGTAGGGCATCAATTTGATACTCGCCCCTAGGTCACATATATCTTTGGCAAAGTCGGTGTTTCCAATGGTGCAAGGGATTCTGAAAGCGTCGGGATCTTCCAATTTAGGATCCATTGAGTGCACAATTGTACTCACTTGATGTGTCATATTTATAGTCTCACAATTCATCGACATTTTCTTTGTCACCAAATCCTTCATAAACTTTGCATAGCCGGGCGTTTGTTCCAAAGCCTCAACCAATGGCACATTAATAGATAAGCTCTTCATCATGTCAATAAACATCTTGAACTAGTTCTTGCCATTTTTCTTGGAAAACCTTTGAGGGTATGGAGGAGGAGGCCTTGGCATTGGTGCCTTAGCCTTTGGCACTACCGGTTCCGGTATGTCAACGGTGTGTTCCTTAGACAGATACACTTCTTCTTGATTCTCCTCCACATTTTCATCAATATCAATTCTTACTTCGTTATTTTCTTGAACCACATTGTTTGGAATCTCATCTTCTTGAATCACTTGTTTATCATCCACAATTTTTCTTTGACTTGAGGTGGTTGCATCGCCACCTTTTCCACTCCTTTAGTCATGTCCATGGCATGTCCCGTGTTTTTCCCACCCTTCGTATTCACCACCGTGTCACTTGGTAGTGCCCCTTTAGGACGAATTTTCAAAGCTTGTGAGATTTGCCCCAATTGAACTTCTAAATTGGGAATTGAAGTGTTGTGAGAGGCTAGTTAAGCATCGGAGTCGTCATTCTTCTCCATCATTTGTTTGAACAAGTTCTAAATTTGCCCCATCTCATTATTGGAAGAGCTAGGACCATGAGACGGATAAGGAGGTGGGTTGCTTGGTTGTTGATACATCGGAGGCCTTTGAAAGCCCGACCCCCGATTCCCTTGGTTATTGTTCCAACCCCCTTGGTTGTTGCCTTCCCAATATCTTGATTGTTTCCACTCCAATTGCCTTGGTTTTTTTGGTTGTTCCAATTACCTTGGTTGTCTTATTTGTTCCAATTACCTTGGTTGTTACCACCAATCCAATTGGCTTGGTGGTTTGAGTTCCAATTCCCTTGATTACCTTGAGATTTCCATTGCCATTGATTTGGGCCTTGAGAGTTATTTCTTTTCCCTTGGAAGTTGTTCACATATTTCACTTCCCCCTCTTGTTCATTGTATGATTCATCATGGTCAAACCCACTATATTTTTGCACATATTTTTCCGCACGGTTTTGTACTTGTTGACCCTTTTTCCTTCGCTTGTTCACCATCATATTTACACCTTTCATTGCATTTACTTGCTTAGGACCTTGAACTTGTTGAAGTTGAGCTTTGGCTAATTTATTCATTGTGGTGGTCAACTCGGCAATTTCTTGCCCATGATCATGCAATTCTTTATGTAGGTGAATCACATTTGGATCACTTTGAGGGACATTTGCTCTACTTTTCCATGTCCATGAAGTATCTGCCATTTCATCTAAGCTATCACAAGCTTCGACATATGGTATTGTCATGAAATTTCCACCGGCAAGTTGGTTGACCAC
Source organism: Nicotiana knightiana (assembly GCA_005239525.1). Lineage (NCBI taxonomy): Eukaryota > Viridiplantae > Streptophyta > Magnoliopsida > Solanales > Solanaceae > Nicotiana > Nicotiana knightiana. Next base: position 21,323 of record ML439194.1, read on the forward strand.
GCATTGATTGGTAGTATTGATCCCCCTATAGAAAGTTTGTTGAATCATAGCCTCCGTCATGTGATTGTTTGGGCACTCTTTAACCATAGTACAGTACCTTTCCCATATCTCGTGTAAAGTCTCATTGGGTTCTTTCTTGAATGCTATAATCTCGTCTCTAAGAGTAGCCATATGCCCGGGAGAAAAGAACTTGGCAATAAATTTCTCCGCCAATTCATCCCATGTACGGATAGAATGGTTTGGAAATCCTTCTAACCAATCCAAGGCTTTCCCCCATAGAGAGAAGGGAAATAGCCTCAACCTTAGAGCGTCCTCGGAGACGTTGGTCTGTTTACTCCCCCAGCAATTGTCCACGAACCCCTTCAAGTGTTTGTATGCATTTTGACTCGGAGCCTCAGTGAAGAATCCTCGTTGCTCTAACAATGTGAGCATAACATTAGTGATTTGGAAGTTGACCGCCCTAATACGGGGAGGGACTATGTAACTTGCATATCTTTCGTTTGGAAACATCCGGTGTGGAGCTGCTCTTGGTGGAGGTGGGGGAGGGACGGGAACATTGTCATGAGGTGGTCGTCCTCTTCTATTTACTTGAGGTTCAAGAGGAACCTCGTCAACTAGGTCATAATCAACATCCTCCCCCAATGGCAAGTTTCCAAGAGGATCATTGTTGTTGAGAGCCATTTTTGTACCTACAATTGTTTCACAAGAAAAATTAGTAACCCGGAAGGAAAGGAAGATAAGTCACACACAAAACCAAATATATAGATAAATTTGTTTTTAGCTCCCCAACAACGGTGCCAAAAATTGATCTCGCCAAATCACACCTCAGTTTGGGGTTATGAAGTGGTTGATTGCAATAATAATTATCCAACAAGGAGTGGGGATCGAATCCATAGGGAGCATAGATGGGATTAGGTATATATTCAGACTAAGTATCTAAGATGCACTTCCACAACTGTGTTTTGATTCTACTTCTAGATTATGCTACGGTTTGCAAATGCAAAGTTAGAGAATAATATTTTTGGTGTTGTTTTTCAAGTATGTAAAAGATATAGAGTTGTGACTTCCACCTAGGTGTTTTCCTAACGGTTTGTGGGCTTTGGAGCGGGTTTCGTTGGTCGGTGTGTAATATAGCAATCAACATGTAATTACCCACTTAATACATCTCGGTAATAGAGTGGTTTGCCCATTTTGGATTTCTCAAGTCCAAATGGGTAATTAACAAAATAGTCAATAAATGCTCAAGTTGGGTTATACTATCTCTAGATTTAATCCTTTAGTTGGGACTATCAATTTCTTGAGTTCATCCCAATTTCTTGTTAGCCAAGTTTTCCTAGACTAAGTCTCTCTTTCTCAAGTAGAGACTAAGTCAAATAGGCATGAACTAATGTTTGCAACCATTAATTCTATAATTATAAGCGAGAACTAGGCTAAATATTACACACCCAACCATAAACAAGCCCTAAATCAAACGCCCATTAGGTACCCACACTAGGGTTAGGTCACAACCCTAGCTAGAAATTTAGCTACTCATAGATGGTGATGAAGACATTAAAGAATAAAAGATGATTAAACTCATATTTAATGATAAAGAAATGAAAATGCAGTGTAAAATTGATAAGCTATGATAAAGTCTCCTAAAATAGTAAAGAAAAACGGCTACAAACTTTCAAGTGCTCAAAACTTAACCTAATTTTGTCAAAAAGACTATTTATACAGAGCTGAATATTTTTTGGAAAAATTTGCCCGGTTCTGCGACCGCACAATTCTGTGTGCGGTCCGCACCTTACTGCAGCTCTTGACAGGAGTGGCTTCTGCGGCCACACAATTCTGAACTGCGGCCGCACTTCTTGAGGTCTGCGGGCCGCACAATTCTGAGTGCGGCCATACTTTTGATTTCTGCGGCCGCACAATTATAGTGCGATCCGCACTTCTTGATGGTCTTAGATGTGGAACTCTATGATCTTTATCTTTTGTGGCCGCACAATTATTGTGTGGTCCTCACTTTTTAAAGCAACTCTGTCATGATTTCCTTCATGATCTTGTCGCAGACAAAATTCTACAGTCCGCACTTTGGCCTTTTTACTTGACTTTTGTCCTTGTTCCAAAACACTCCTTCTTGAGTTGAATTCCATCACTTTGGATCATTTTCCAATACTCCTGCAAGTAAGCATAGTTTATCAGTTTTCAGGAATACCTTTAAACATTTTTGAACTAAAACAAAATTAAAAAGGGCGCAAATAAGTAGTCAAAATTCCCACTTATCAATATATACCAAGAGGGTCAGGCCCAAACAAATACACCTTCTCCTATGTGAAATAGGACACTTTTTCCGGACAGGGCATGCTCAGCCGCGCACCTGGAAGTGTTCTTGCGCACTTGGTCGCGCATTTTTCACCCTGTTCTGCGCGACCAGTGCGCAACCGTGCACTTGGGTGGCGTTCTGTTGAGAATTTGGGAACATTAAAACATGAAATTTGTATCCCTTATAAACAGCTTTCCAACGATATATTGTGGAGTCCAAAAGGAGTTTTGAGTGAAAAACTATGTGCATTGTACCGGAGAATGCGCAATATGCATGTTCGATTCTTCGTTTCGTTCTTAAATTGCACTATCATCCGTTGATCCCTGAACACAATCCCGAATTAATCCTTGGGCTTTTTCTCAGACTTCAAAACTCCCGAATATCTTGAATTTATTCCATAATAACTACATAGATCGGAATCACTCCAACAAAGCATAAAATACACAATTAGTGCAAAACACTAGCGATTAAATATCAGCTCAATTAAAGTGCAGCAAATTGGAGTGTAATAAGCGACTAAAATACATAATTATAGCCTACCATCGTATGCATAAGGATAAATAGTCTATTAATAAAAATCTGACCATGTGTGTTTAAGAGGAGGGCCAATTGCTGATGGAAACAGGAGAAAGTGCATTCATGGCTACTCAAGGAAAGAGGATACATAAAGCCGAGAAGAGAGGGAAAGGAAAGGCATCCCTTGAATCTGACATTAAGAAAGAATCCATGTGTTTCTTATGTAGAAAGAAGGGCAAATGAATAAGGATTGGGTCAAGTTTCAGAAATGTCTTGAGAAGAAAGGTAATGCAATCTCTCTTGTAACTTAAGAAGATAATATGGTTGATGTTAATCATAACAAATGGTGGATTGATTATACTTCTATAATCCACATTAAGAATTCCTTGTAGGAGTTAAGAAGCTTGCGAAATCCAGTGGGAGCTGAGCAAAGCATCAACTTAGGAAACAAGATGCAATTGCAAGTAGAGGCCATTGGACCTGCGATCTTGTGCTTAGTAATGATTTCATTTTGAAGTTAGAAAAGACATTTTATATTCCAAGTTTTTCTAGGAATTTAATTTCAGTTTTAGGACTTGTAATATTTGGTTATTCTTCAACTTTGCAGAAAAAAATAAATTTAAAGTTATTGGAAATGATACATTGTCTGGTGGCCTTTTCTAATAATGTTATGCATGTTCAAGCTGGTACTAAACAATGTGTTATGATACTTGTGTGGACTGCATATTGATTGTGATACTTGTGTGGACTACATTAAAGGGAAGCAGACCAACAAGTTAAAGAAAGGTGTCAAGAGGAGTTCAACCATGTAAGAAATCATACAAACTGACAAATGTTATCCAGACATGGATGTATATTATCACGACCCAAAACCTAACTTAGGTCGTGATGACACCCAACGTCGTTGTTAGGCAAATCAATGGTGAACTATCATATTAGTTGTTCATTTTATTACTTTTAAAATTATAGATTTTATTAAGTAAACAAATTTATGCATTTAAAATCACGGGTACATACATATTTAGTAAGGCATAAGAATAAGAGGTGATAATAATATGCAAATTCGTAAATATCAACTAGAATGTCCCAAAACCCGGTGTCACAAGTGCATGAGCATTTTCTAAAGAGTACGATGGAGACTCTTTGGGCTGCGACATATAGCATGGAATGCAACAGACCATAAACTCTTATCAGTAGATGTGCCTACGCTTCAAGATGACCACCAAATGAACCTTTCAAATCCTGCACATTTAGTGCAGAGGTGTAGCATGAGTACGTAAATCAACGCATACCCAGTAAGTATCTAGCCTAACCCCGGAGAAGCAGTGACGAGAGGTCGACATCGATACTTACTAGTGGTCTAATAATCGAGTACAGTAAAAAGTAGACATGTATGGAGCATAGTAATTAAACAATAAAAACATATATAGGCAAATAATACGATATACAACTGAACAGCGAACGCAAAGTCCTCAATTATTAGATACCTCATCAAACGGAATACGTAATGGTCAACACCAAATTAGCGGCCACATCTCAAGTCAAGAAACTCAGGAGTACGCGGACTCCTTAACAAGTATTTTGCACGATTATGCCGAGGTGAGCAACTTCATCCCATAAGAGTGTTTCATCGAACTGCCTAGGCGAACGACCTGATCCCATAAGAATATGATACATGATACCGCCAAGGCGAATAAACTGATCCCATATGAACTTGTTACTCTACCGAGGCGAACAGCCCGATCCCATAAGAGTGTGTTACATGATACCGTCAAGGTGAACGGCCCGATCCCAATAGAATAAGAAGCTTTAACGGGTCCCTGACCCCACTCACGAATGTACGTGTGAGTTATAAAATTTAAGGAAACTTTTCGATGAATACACATAATACGGAAGAAGTTCGTAAGGGGGGGCATAAGTTTTCCTCGGCTAATCAAATAGTTCGTCAAGTATCTAAAAATAGCAAGTCCGATACTCTACGCGAGTTTAGTCTCAGTTTGAATGTAAATTAAAGCAATTAAACAGTATATGATAACTCAATTGTTTCAAATAAAGCATGGCGTGGATCTAAGTCTACCCGAACCTAATCAGGATTTCTAGCATATGCATGGATACTCGTCACCTCATACGCGTGTAGCTCCCACAACATGTAGCACATAACAAATGTAACACCTACCGGGTAATTTCCACCTCACAAGGTTAGACAAGAGACTTACCTCGCTCTGAAGTTCCATAACCGGCTCCAACGCCTCACTAGCACCTCAAACTAATGCCCATCGATCCGAAATAGTCAAACAACGTCCAAACCAATAAGAATATACTCCAACACTCTTAACTAATCAATTTATAACAATTCTCAACTTTACTCGAAAAGTCAACAAAGTCAACCCTCGGGCCTACATGCCCGGATTTCCAAAATTCTCGAAGATATATATTACCCATAATACCACAAACTCGATTATAAAATTTATTCCTAATCTCATGTCCAATTTCGTGGTCAAAATTCAAAAATACAAAATTCTAGGTTTCTCCCGAAAATCCCACAATTTCTGCAAACTCTTTCAACTTAAAGCTCTCGAATTGAGAATTTTCCTTCCAAATTAACTCTGAACTTTCCGAAATTCAAATCCGACTACACATACAAGTCATAAATACGAAGTGAAGATACTCAAGACCTAAAATCGTTGAACGATACGCTAGAGCTCAAAACAACTGATCGGTCGTTACATATATAGTCAGGAATACTTTATTACCTTATAGATGTTTTCACGATACATGTATATCTAGATGATTCATAATAAGAATTAAGTATTAGGAGCCTTTAAATTTTGAAGGCTAAAACAGAGAAATAATGCAATTAAGATTGTGACGTCTGAAAGAGTTGGTGAGTATTATGGTAGATACACTAAGGATGCACAAGAACAAGGTCCATTTGAAAAGTTTCTTCATGAATATGGGATTGTTACCCAATATACTATGCCTGGTTCTCCATACCTAAGTGATATTGCGGAAATAAAAACTCGAACTTTTGCGGACATGGTGCAAAGTATGCTGAGTAGCTCTAAGCTACCTAATTCCTTGTGGATTAAACGACAATGTATATATCAAAGCGATTTCTAATTAAGGCCGTCCAAAAAACACTTTTTGAGTTATCTAAAGGTTAGAGACCAAGTTTGCAACATATACACATATGGGATGCCAATCTGAAGTTAGAGTCCACAATCCACAAGAAAACAAATTTAGTCCGAGGACCATTAGTGGATATTTCATTGGATATGCCAATGGTCTAAAGAATACAGATTTTATTGCCCATCCATATCACTAGAATTGTAGAATCAAAAAACTTTCATGAGTATGTGTAAGAGATCAACATTCCACTTCAAGTTAAAGACTGTTTATTGCACATACTACTCCTCAAGTATGTTTCACAAGTTGCTCGAAATATTGAGCAACCAATCATTAAGGTTTCACAAGTTGCTGGAAGTATTCTAGTAGATCAAATTGTTTAAGAAATTTCTGAAACTATTAAATTGCTACTTGAACAACATGGTCCTCGGGAAAATGTTGGTACAATATTAAGGAAATTTATTATAGAAAAAAAAAAACAACAATTTCTAGTGACTATATTGTGTATCTTTAAAAATCTGACATTGGAGCCAAAAATGATCCCGAGTCTTTTTCATAAGTTATGAGCTGTATAGAATCAAAATTGTAGTACAATGCCATGAGACAAGAGATGAACTCCATTAAAAGTCGAGGTATGGGATCTTATTGAGTTTCCTAATGGTGTAAAAGCAATGGGATGTAAATGGGTATTCAAAACTAAAAGTCTCATTAGGCAACATAGAAAGATATAAGGCAAGTCTCATTGCTAATTCACTCAAGAAAAAGGAAATTGATTATACATAGATTTTTTCTCCTGTATCTAAGAAGGATTTCTTGCACGTATTGTTGGCAGCAGTAGCCCATTTTCCTTAGAATTGCAACAAATAGATGTGAAAACCGTATTTCTCAATGGTGATCTAGAGGAAGAGGTTTATATAAAACACCATGAAGGATTCTCCTCAATTAATGGTAAGAACTTGGTATGCAAGCTAAAGAAATTCATATATGGATCAAAGCAAGCCTACCGGTAGTGGTACTTAAAATTATATGATGTTATCTCTTTATTAGGCTTTATTGAGAAGATCAATCGGATTAAATTTATTTTCTAATTATGTATGTGGATGATAAACTTTTTGCATCAAATGATAAGGGAATGCTATATGAGGTGAAATAATTTATCTTTCAAAATTTTGATATGAAAGATATTACTGATGCATATTATGTCATTGACATTAAGATTCATCGAGATAGAGATCAAGGTATTTTAGGTTTATCTCAAAAGACCTATATCAACAAAGTTTTAGAGAGGTTTAAGATGAAGGATTGTTTACCAAGTTTAGCTCCCATAGCGAAGGGTGATTGATGTTTGGCTATAATTCCATATTTTTAGTGCATTACTTACCTTATATTTTAGATGCTTTAATGCTAAATTATACTATATTCGTGCTTAATTGAGTCTATTTTATGTGTAGGTACGTTGAAGACAAAATTGAGAACAAAGTAGAGATTTTATATGTATTTTATACGTTACAAGAATGGTCGGATCATTTATTGATTGAAAGCATTATAATGATATATTAAGCAATGATTGAAGAGACAAATACAAAAGAAGAAAAAAATAAACAATGCAAAGGAATTGAAAAAGAAGAGAAAAGAAATGGCAAAGTTTGGTAGCTAAGAAAAGAAGGAACGAAATGGAAAAAAGAAGCAGCAAGCGAGGCAAGCAAACTAGCTCGCGACAGAGCTCGCGCCGCATGGCTTGAAGTAAGGAGGAGGCGCGCGACAGAGCAGGAGAGGCCACGGCTACAGTGAGACAGCTCGTGTTAGAGGTCGCGACGCACGGTCTACAGCGAGTGTGTTCCGAGTTTTTTAAGCCTATTTTGTCTCTTTTTTGGATTTAAACTTAGTTATTTCGTCTAGATCTTTTCCATACATATATAAATAGCCATTAAACACTATTTTTAGGGAAGTTTTGCGACCGAAGGCAAGAACATCACGTGGACCAACTTTTTGGAGAAGAAAATCATAGAGTTCTTCATTCCTTTATCTTTTCTTTGTAATTTGTTTATGCAAAATAATGGAAAAAGTGTAACTATGAACATGAGTGGCTAAGCACTCTAGTTCTAGGGTTGTGGTTGACATGATTATTAACGTTTATTAGTTACATATTCGTTAATTCGGATTATCATCTTGTGGTTGTTTCTCTAATTATGTGCATTATTGCTTAATTGTTTGACCAGCAGTTGAGTTCTATTTACTATCTATGCTATGATTGGGAAAGCTGTGTTTGTGAATAACTAATTTTTTTACCACACCGAAAACTTTAAAATTTTAGTGTAAATATTTTTTTTTTTAGGTCTAATCGTAATACTTAAAATTTTTATCTTACTCTTCATAGATTTTATTAAGAAAATTAAAAACTACAAAAANCTAAGTTACATATATATAATACTAAAAAATAATTATATATATATATATAATAATAATAATAATAATAATAATAATAATAAAAGTAATAATAATAATAATAATAATAATAATAATAATAATAATAATAATAATAATAATAATAATAATAAAATCCACTTTCCCCCCTTCCCTATTACACTCATGCCTCACCCCACAAATCCTAATTAACCACCCATGACCCCCACACGTCGGAACTGCAAACACACACACACATAGACCTCATAAACTACTTCTTCTTCTTCTTCTTAAAGGGGATAACCATAAGACACAGAGATATACTCCCTCCTCCAAAAAGTTCCGAGGACCACCTCTCATCTTCCCTACACCATTATAGCTCCTTTTTGCCGCCTCTCATCAGAACAATCCCTGCACAAAACAAACGTCGCCGCCTGCACCCCCCATTCTCGCTGGCCAGCCGCCGTACCTGACAACCGGTGGGTCTGGTCGTCCATCATAGCACACGGATGAACACGGGACGACAGCCCCATTAACACAGAAAAAAACAGCCGTCCAAACCTTCAGGACTTCAGCCATTGAACACCCCTAAAACTCCATTGAAACCAACGTGAAATCAAGCACTAATGTCCAGCCCCGAAAACGATGCAACTCAGCTCGCAAACACTTGAAAACTCCATTAAAATCAGTGGCAAAAACAATCTTTTTTTGTGCACAAAATAGCAACTCCAAAGTTAAGTCGTCGAGTTTGAGTTCGTGTGTAGTTCATTGATCTTGGTCGAGGTTCCTGTTCAGTTGAGATTTCGCCGTGTAACTCTTGAAAGTTCGAGTTCTCCGGCGAGCTTCGAGATCACCGGTGATAATTTCATTGGAGATTCTAATCCCGATTCACTTTTTCGGTCGAGTTCAGTCTCGTTTCTCACTCGTATATTACTGTTGTAATCGAAAAAGCCATCACTTTGAGGTTCCTACTCTTATTCTTCTCTTATTTCAAGTTTAAGTCCATATGTTGTTATGTGATATTAAGTATGATATTGACCCATTGTCTTCTAATTCTTCTGGGTTAAAGTTCTTGATGAAGTCATTAGAAATTTGGAGTATTATACAAAGTTAAAAAAAAAATCTGTTTTCCTTATGAGTTTAAATTTATAAGAAATTTCAAGATTTGCTTTAGGTGAAACTTTGGTCAAGGATATCTTGATTTATTTAGTTCTAACCATTTTCATACATAGTTTTTTTTTTAAAAATTTTTTTTATCTCTATTAAAATTTAATTTGGTTTCTAATATTTCTGAAATCGTTCTCTCACTGCCAAAGAGAATGATAGGGAATGATAAGTAATGTATTGAACTCAGTTCATAAATTGGAACTGAATTCACATGGAAAGACCGTGAATATTTGTGTGTTTTTCTTTGAATTTTTTTTTCTTAAAATATTAATAAATAGACAAATTGGGTCAATAAGTTGAAGTGTTGTCAAGCCCAATCCCTTGAATAAATATCCATATGCTGACCCAGTTGTGTCTAAAAAATAAAATTCATTGCTCCCTAACCAAATAAAAATCATGGATATGTTAGTATGCTTTTAGGCACACTCTTAATTAATCAAATCATCATGATTATGTACAAGTTCGCGTGACACGAATACAATTTTAAATGAACACTCGCAGAAATGCTCTTAGACTCGATTTTTAAAATAACTATCGTGATTGCGTACACGTTCGCGTGACATGATTACAATTTTTTCAAATAAATTCAAGGTACGCGGTCACGCGACTTTGATTAAGGTTTTCTTAAATAAACTAAGTGTCGTGAATTGTATACACTACGCGTGACGTGATTCTTGACACGCCAAACTAAACAAGTATACGTACGCGTAACTCATATCAAGGTAATCCTTTAGATAAACCAAGTAGTTAAAAAGCGGTAAAGGATAAACACATATAGGTCCTAAACTGAGTAATAAGATCAAATAAGCCAAGTATGAATCATTAAGCGACCGTGCTAGAACCACGGAATTCGGGAGTGCCTAACACCTTCTCCCAGGTTAACATAATTCCTTACCCAGTCTTCTGGTTCGCAGACTTTTAACGGAGTCAAATTTCCTCGATTTGTGATTTTAAAATAAATTGTGACTCAGAACACCGTAAATAATTTCGAGTGGCGACTCTGAAAATAAATAAATAATCTCAATTCGATTATGTCACTTAAATTGGAAAAATTCCCTTATTACCCTTACGGGGTAGTGAAAAAGGAGGTGTGACAGCTCTGGCGACTCTGCTGGG
>ML439198.1:0-14468 GCA_005239525.1 Nicotiana knightiana
TTTTTCCTGGAGATAATTGCTTTTCAACTATACTTTTCAATGTGTGTGTGTATATATATATATGTATGTATATCTCAATCCAAATCTCCTCAATGATAAAACCACTGGAACTCAGTCCGCAACTCAGAATTTGCCATGCAATGCAGTAGAGGGGGAAAGCTCCCGGAATCTCGTATGTAGTCCAAATTTAACTATGCGATGCAGTACAAGGGGAAAGCTCCCGGATCTATGTCTGTAGTCCCAATTTAAATATGCCTTGCAGTACAGGGGAAAGCTCTCGGATCTCGGTCCGTAGTCCCAGTTTAAATATGCAATGCAGCCACTGAGGAAAACAACCAGAATGCGATAGAAACAATATATATTGCCACAACCGGCGTAAAAGCAAACAAGACCAAATGCAAAGTGTGATGAGCAAATCAATACAAAGACTTAAATCAGAAAATGGTAAAATCTCACTCATAAGAAGCAGCCACTGAAAGGAATGCCAAGCAAAAAGAGAAACAACATAACGAGGGTAAAACAAGGCAAATATAACAACGATTCTATCTATTCAAGTTCGCAACCAAGAGACAAAAATCATCCGGCCAAGGGAATCAGCTATAACCAATCTCACTTAGACAATTAGCTTCGCCGAATAAACTCAGCTTGAACAAATACTCAGTAAATAGGCAGCATCAAAGAAATACCATCAACATGGGCGGTCATCAATTAAACCTAACTAGTACTTAAGGCAAAATCATTTAAATCACAATGTATGACTCACGGGCATGCTTGACACCAACGTATAGATATTCCAATTACTTGTTAGACAATTATAGGGCTAGATTATACTAGTTTTAGTCACATAGGTATTGTATGAAGGAAGATATAGTATAACGGTAGGAAAGGCAAAGTCTTCATTTAAGTCAATTAAGATAAAATAAGAAACAAGGAATACTAGGCAAGTACTTCTAATTTAAGCAGGGAGAGATGAAACTAGAAATCAGGAATTCAGATATAACAAGTTCAATTCATATACGGGGAACATAAGGACCTAAAATCCCTAAAGGGCAATCTATTTACAAATACGTCCGAGTACGCACTCGTCACCTCGCGTACGCGGACTACAATCAACAAAGAAGACTCAATCCTACGGGGTAGTTCCCCCACGCAAGGTTAGGCAAGATACTTACCTTGACTGCGCTAAACAACTCAAAACCACGCTCTTGCCACGAGTATCCAACTCCGGGTGGCCCAAATCTAGACAATTTGATTGCATAGTGTAAATATCATCTCAAGGAAACAAAATAACTAATAAGTTCGAAGCTAATATGCGAAATTAGGAAATTCACCGAAAAAGTTCCTCGAGCCCACGTCTCGGAATCGGGTAAAAATTATATTTTCCGCACACCCATTCACTCACAAGTCTAAAAATATGAAAATCTCTAAAATCGGAGGTCAAAACCCAATCAAAACTCAATAATTTGGTCTATGAAGTTTATCAAACTTTTCCCAAATCTTCCACCCAAATTCAGATTCTAAGGACCAGATTTAAGTTCGGAATCATGGAAATTGATCTAAGTAGGTTAGAAATCACTTACCCAAGTTACCCAGGTGAAAAATTCTTCAAACATCGCTCTTCCCGTGCTCAAAAATTCGAAATGGTGAAAATAGGCTTAAGCCCTCGAATCTGTTATAATTGCCCAGCAATTTCCGCACCTGCGGTCCTGCACCTGCAGAAATACCATCGCAGGTGCGAAAACCTACTAAAAGGCCTAAGGTCACACCTGCGGTCAATTGGCCGCACTTGCGGCTCCGCATCAGCGAAAAACAAACCTCACCTGCGAGGACTGGGTGATTGGACCAAGTCCGCACCTGCGAGCTCCTCGCCGCACCTGCGAAAGGTCCATAGCAGGTGCGAGACACCAGAACCAGCAATGGTTCAGCTGTCTTCCAAGTTCTAATATCACCCGATGAGCATCCGAAACATACCCGAGGCCCCCAGGACCCCGTCTAACTACGCACACAAGTCATATAACCAAACACGGACTCGCTCGAGGTTTTAAACCACATAAAACAACACTAAAATGATGAATTAAACTAAAAATCCATTAAATTCCTCAAAACTTCTATAAACATTAAGTTTTGCATTTAAGGTCCAAATCACGTCAAACTAAGTTCGTTTCTTACCAAATTTCACAGATAACACATATAAATCATATTGAACCTGTACCGGGCTCCGGAACCATGATACGGGCCCGATATCACAGGTTTCACCTCAAATTTCATTTTCAAAATATTTATATTTTTCAGAAAATAATTTTCTTTAAAAATTCATTTCTCGGACTTGGGACCTCGGAATTCGATTCCGGGCATATGCCCAAGTCCCAATTCCTACGGACCCTCGGGGACCGTCAAATCACGGGTCCGGGTCTGATTACCAAAATCATTAACCGAAGTCAACTTTATTCAAATTTCTAATACAAATTATCATTTTTATCAGTTTTTCACATAAAGGCTTCTCAGCTACACGCCGGGGCTGCGAATAAAAATCGAGGTGAGATAGAAGGAGGTTTTCACGACCTCGGAACACAGAATTAGCTAGAAAATACGGGATGACCTTTTGGGTCATCACAATCTCCCCCTCTTAAAAAAATGTTCGTCCTCGAATGTGCCAAGATTCACTTTGAACTCATCCAATCACTGATTGCGCACTTCCAACACACACCCGCGGGTGATCCCACGTCACCCCAATCTACATAAGCCTGATGACACCATCACAACTGCAATATAGCCTTCTCATCATCATCGATAAGACTTATTTCTCAATCCCTCACCTTCTACTCATTTCCAAAAGACCTGGTTCTGAACCCATATCCGGCATTAGCTTGAACCAGCTGCATCAACTCAGGTCTACGCCCACAAGGCACGACCACACAACATAGCACATCACACATAGGGTCAATAGCACTTTTGATCACAACAACTGCCCGAAATCAACTCAACATTGGCAATTAGTCCCACATATGGAAGAACTCTGTTTCCAAATTTCATAATACCGATAATGATGCAATAAACACGAAGAACTCATCATTAGACACCCGAATCACCGAGTCACAGCTAACACTACCGGGCACACATCCCGCAAGCTAAACTAAAGAAGCACATAACGAAATGACTGAGTATGAAAATAGAAGCATATAAAGGTACTATCAAATAATCCCATCGGCATAACTCTCTATCAATACTGACTTACCAAAGGTAATATAACAAGGAAGAAGCAAAGCATATGAACAAATCACAAGGATTCCATCCTGGAAAAAAAATTCCACTACGGTACTCAGCCCGGTCCAAACATATCAAATCACAAATAATCACGAGGGTCTTGCCCTCAACTCTATGTCACATGTCGAATATATATCATACTAATAGAGATCTCCCGCTAATTCATCTCGGCTAACAAAATCATAGCGCTCACTTAACTCACATCTCAATGGAGTATCAAATCACAGCTCGTAAACAAAATACTTAGGAGAATCACATAAAGCTTACCATGAAGGACGACATGGACTCACTTCCAGTTTCACCACTAGCAAGGATGAATAAAATAATGATAGACACGGGCTACTACTCATAGAATCTCCCAACAGGAGCAAGCACAAAAATAGAGTGCAACACATGAAACTCACTCATAAATGAAACAACAAATAATGGAAACTCGTCCTGACCAACAGGACTATAGTGAAATACAATGGTACCGCACTTTAGCACATCAAGCTATACCTGGGTGATGATATCTGGCACGACGGCCTCTAGCCTACTATATGCAACACATCAACGGGTCGGGCCTCCCCTTCTTGGGCGCCTTCTACCCACCTGAATACCCTGCTATAACACACCTACCTGAATCTTGGAACAATCTCTCACCCTGTGGCTAACATCTCCATACTGAAAACAATCTCTCTGCCGATGTGGTTGTGGAAAACATACAATACGAATCCTCTGAGACCCATAAGTACCTGAAAATCTCCCATGTGAAGCTGGTAATGCAAACTGAGCTGGCCGACCCATGAAACCTTTATTGTGGGGGTACCTTCCTTCCCTGAACCCTCACTCCCGATCTCGTCTGTCCTCTCGCTCCCGGTCCCACAAGCTCTCTAACCGGCGAGCGATCCCTAATACCTACTGAAACGAGGCATCCGAATCTAACTCTCGAGTCCTTCTGAATCGAATATCATGCCTGAGTCCCTAAATGAATCTACAGACTTGCCTCCTAACTGAAGCAATGAACTGAGGTACATAACTGGCCAACTCACTGAATCTGATGGCGTACTCCAATGGTGACATGGTGCCTTGACGCAAATGCTCAAACTCCGCGCGCCGAACATTCCAAGGAACTAAGGTGCAACCTCCCTCAAAACATCTCCGAAAACTGAATCCATGCTAGTGAAGCTAACTCGGCCAGATTACCCTAACTCATATGCCACCACCGCTGATCAACCCACTACTCTGGACTTAAGACGTGACAAAAGTAATCCCGCTCGTCTCCACAATACCCGAAGTACGAAGAATATAGTGACACTCCTCCAGAAAACCCTGGGCATTATCCTCCGCCAATCCACTGAAAGATAGAAGGGTATTACTTCCAGTACCTCTAAATCCCAAGGTGCTCTTCCTCCGATGTTTCTATCCTAACCACGGGCTGAACTGAAACCACATGTTGTGCTGCCATGACAACTGGAACCTGACAAATATGATCTCGCTGCTCTGAAGTGTATACGATGGGTGTCTGAACTCCTCCCCTTATCTGTGAAGCAACTGATGCACTAAAATCAACCCTGCCTGAGTCGATGTACCAATTGTACTCAGAACTGCGCTCAGGTCTCCTAAAGTCCGGGGTGGTAACAAGCGCCCCCAGTACTTGTCCCCCAGCTAGAACTACTGGCGACTCGTCAACGGCTGCTCATGTAGGCATCTTAACTGCGGCACGTGCTCCTCGTTGACCTCTGTCTCTGACCCTTGCGACATTTGCTTCAGGGTAACATCATCAGGAACCGCCGTTCGTGTCCTCACCATCGGTGAGAGAATGGAACGATAATTTCAAACTTCAAAATCAATAAACTCGCACGATAAAAATGAAGGAAGTGAAATTGCCCTAATAGTTCCGTAGCCTCTCGAAGATAAGTACAAACGTCTCTGTACCGATCCACAAGACTCTACTAAACTCGCTTATGACTCGTAGCACCTATGAACCTAGAGCTCTGATACCAACTTGTCACGACCCAAATTTCCCTCTGTTGGGTATCGTGATGGCACCTAGTCTTAGGGACTAGGTAAGCCTAACATTTCCACTAAACAACAACAATAATAAAGGAATTATAACAGTCTCGATATAGAAACCTTGACAGATTTTACAATTTCCCAAAACCCGGTAAATACAAGTCATAAGCTCTACGAAATCTTTCTACCAAATCTAAATACATTTGTCTAGGAATAAGTTTGTACAGTTGAATAAAAATAAAACAGGAAGGTGACTCTGAAGCCTGCGAACGCAGTAGCAGGTTACCTTGAGTCTCCTCAACAATGATATGCGCAGATACTAACAAAAATAACCTGGATCTGCACACAAAAATGTGCAGAAGTGTAGTATGAGCACACCACAACGATGCCTAGTAAGTATCAAGGCTAACCTCAGTGAAGTAGTGACGAGGACTAGTCAAGACACCACTGATCTAATAAGTAAGAAGACATAAATGTACAAATGACCGAAACATAATATCTATCTAAAGGTTTTTCTATATAATTAACGGTATGATTGAATAATACGAAAGAAAATTCAATAATTACGATCAACGGACATCATAATAGAACAAAGAACATGGAAAGAATGCAATCCAAATGTCGAGAATCACAACCCAATAAAACACTAGCAACTCAACACTTCATCAATTTATTCACTTCAGGCCTTAGCCAATAATCTCAATAAAGCTGGTCAAACCTTCGAGTGAAAACCTTTAAATCGTGAGTTTATTTCAAAAGCTTTGAAGATATAATCATTTCGGAATAGATAAATTTCTTCTTTGAAACATACTTCCTTTGAATGTATATTTATATATTTTTATAAAGAGATATCTTTAAAACATAGTTCCTTAAAAATACGTGGCGTTCAAATATACTTTCCAAATACTGCTCTTTCAAATATCATTTTTTTCTGCAAGATAAATACTTTTCAAATATACTTTCGAAATAGAAGTCCTTCAGACGTAATTTTTCCTGGAGATAATTGCTTTTCAACTATACTTTTCAATGTGTGTGTGTATATATATATATGTATGTATATCTCAATCCAAATCTCCTCAATGATAAAACCACTGGAACTCAGTCCGCAACTCAGAATTTGCCATGCAATGCAGTAGAGGGGGAAAGCTCCCGGAATCTCGTATGTAGTCCAAATTTAACTATGCGATGCAGTACAAGGGGAAAGCTCCCGGATCTATGTCTGTAGTCCCAATTTAAATATGCCTTGCAGTACAGGGGAAAGCTCTCGGATCTCGGTCCGTAGTCCCAGTTTAAATATGCAATGCAGCCACTGAGGAAAACAACCAGAATGCGATAGAAACAATATATATTGCCACAACCGGCGTAAAAGCAAACAAGACCAAATGCAAAGTGTGATGAGCAAATCAATACAAAGACTTAAATCAGAAAATGGTAAAATCTCACTCATAAGAAGCAGCCACTGAAAGGAATGCCAAGCAAAAAGAGAAACAACATAACGAGGGTAAAACAAGGCAAATATAACAACGATTCTATCTATTCAAGTTCGCAACCAAGAGACAAAAATCATCCGGCCAAGGGAATCAGCTATAACCAATCTCACTTAGACAATTAGCTTCGCCGAATAAACTCAGCTTGAACAAATACTCAGTAAATAGGCAGCATCAAAGAAATACCATCAACATGGGCGGTCATCAATTAAACCTAACTAGTACTTAAGGCAAAATCATTTAAATCACAATGTATGACTCACGGGCATGCTTGACACCAACGTATAGATATTCCAATTACTTGTTAGACAATTATAGGGCTAGATTATACTAGTTTTAGTCACATAGGTATTGTATGAAGGAAGATATAGTATAACGGTAGGAAAGGCAAAGTCTTCATTTAAGTCAATTAAGATAAAATAAGAAACAAGGAATACTAGGCAAGTACTTCTAATTTAAGCANATATATATATATATGTATATCTCAATCCAAATCTCCTCAATGATAAAACCACTGGAACTCTGTCCGCAACTCAGAATTTGCCATGCAATGCAGTACAGGGGGAAAGCTCCCGGAATCTCGTCCGTAGTTCAAATTTAACTATGCGATGCAGTACAGGGGAAAAGCTCCCGGATCTATATCTGTAGTCCCAATTTAAATATGCACTGCAGTACAGGGGGAAAGCTCCCGGATCTCGGTCCGTAGTCCCAATTTAAATATGCAATGTAGTACAGGGGGGAAGCTCCCGGATCTCGGTCCGTAGTCCCAATTTAAATATGCAATGCAGTACAGGGGGAAAGCTCTCGCATCTCGGTCTGTAGTCCCAATTTAAATATGCAATGCATCCACTGAGGAAAACAACCAGAATGCGATAGAAACAACATATATTGCCACAACCGGTGCAAAAGCAAACAAGACCAAATGCAAAGTGCGATGAGAAAATCAATACAAAGACTTAAATCACAAAATGGTAAAAGCTCACTCATAAGAAGTAGCCACTGAAAGGAATGCCAAGCAAAAAGAGAAACAGCATAACGAAGGGGAAAACAAGGCAAATATAACAACGATTCTATCTATTCAAGTTCGCAACCAAGAGACCAAATCATCCCGACAAGGGAATCAGCTATAACCAATCTCACTTAGACAATTAGCTTCGCCGAATAAACTCAGCTTGAACAAATGCTCAGTAAATAGGCAGCATCAAAGAAATACCATCAACATGGGCGGTCATCAATTAAACCTAAGTAGTACTTAAGGCAAAATCATTTAAATCACAATGTACGACTCACGGTCATGCTTGACACCAACGTATAGATATTCCAATTACTTGTTAGACAATTATAGGGCGAGATTATACTAGTNAAGAAGACTCAATCCTACGGGGTAGTTCCCCCACGCAAGGTTAGGCAAGATACTTACCTTGACTGTGCTAAACAACTCAAAACCACGCTCTTGCCACGAGTATCCAACTCCGGGTGGCCCAAATCTAGACAATTTGATTACATAGTGTAAATATCATCTCAAGGAAATAAAATAACTAATAAGTTTGAAGCTAATACGCAAAATTAAGAATTTCACCCAAAAAGTTTCCCGGGCCCACATCTCAGAATCGGGTAAAAATTATATTTTCCGGACACCCATTCACTCACGAGTCTAAACATATGAAAATCTCTCAAATCGGAGGTGAAAACCCCAATCAAAACTCAATAATTTGGTCTATGAAGTTTATCAAATTTTTCCCAAATCTTCCACCCAAATTCGGATTCTAAGGACTAGATTTAAGTTAGGAATCATGGAAATTGATCTAAGTAGGTTATAAATCACTTACCCAAGTTACCCAGGTGCAAAAGTCTTCAAAAATCGCCCTTCCCGAGCTCCAAAATTCGAAATAGTGAAAATAGGCTTAAGCCCTCGAATCTGATATAATTGCCCAGCAATTTCCGCACCTGCTCCACTGGGACCGCACCTGCGGAAATACCATCGCAGGTGCGAAAACCCACTAAAAGGCCTGGGGTCGCACCTGCGGTCAATTGGCCGCACCTGCGGCTCTGCATCTGCGGAAAACAAACCGCACCTGCGAGGACTGGGTGATTGGGCCAAGTCCGAACTTGCGAGCTCCTCGCCTCACCTACGTTTCCGCACCTGCGGAAGGTCCATCGCAGGTGCGAGACACCAGAACTAGCAATGGTTCAGCTTCCTTCCAATTTCTAATATCACCCGATGAGCATCCGAAACATACCCGAGGCCCCCGCGACCCCGTCCAATCACGCACACAAGTCATATAACCTAACACGGACTCACTCGAGATTTAAAACCACATAAAACAACACTAAAACGATGAATTAAACTAAAAATCCATGAAATTCCTCAAAACTTCTATAAACATTAAGTTTTGCATTTAAGGTCCGAATCACGAACTAAGTCCGTTTCTTACCAAATTTCACTGATAATTCATATAAATCATATGGAACATGTACCGGGATCCGGAACCATGATACGGGCCTGATATCACAGGTTTCATCTCAAAAAATCATTTCTCAGACTTGGGACCTTGGAATTCGATTCCGGGCATACGCCCAAGTCCGATATTTTCCTACGGACCCTCCGGGACCGTCTAATCACGGGTCCGGGTCCGATTACCAAAATTGTTGACCGAAGTCAACTTTATTCAAATTTCTAATACAAATTATCATTTTTATCAATTTTTCACATAAAGGGTTCCCGGCTACGCGCCCGGATTGTGCACGCAAATTGAGGTGAGATAAAAGGAGGTTTTCACGACCTAGGAACACAGAATTAGCTAGAAAATACGGGATGACCTTTTGGGTTATCATTGTTTAATATTTTGATCTCAACTCAATGTTCTCAAAGGAATTTCACAAGAAACTAATATTTCATCCTGGTTACTATCATTATTTATCATTTCAATCCCAACTCAATGTTCTCAACATTTCACTAACAATAATAATCACAGATGATAGGCTTTAAGACAACCAGAGTAATAAGAAATAACATTTACTCGCATGGTATGACCTGACCACAAAGTATAGGTACTTTTCACCTCACCTATACATTGAATTTAACAAACAAACAGTTAACAAGTAGTCATGCAATATCTATTCCATCAAGCTAAGGTTAGACACAACACTTACCTCAAATTCGCAGGCCACTCACTACTCAATTACCGCTTTTCTTTTCAAATTCACCTCCAACACACCCGAATCTAATCATAATTGGTTTAATATCATTAATTAATGCTAAAGGAACCAACTTTACTAAAAAATTATGGTTTTCCTAAGTTTTCTCAAAAAGAGTTAAAACCCGACCCCAGGACTGCTTGGTCCAAACTCGGGGTTCAGACCAAATTTCGTTTACCCATTCACCTCTGAGCCCAAATATGCAATTAGTTTCGAAATCCGACCTCAATTCGAGGTCAAAATCCCATTTTTACAACATTTTCTATTTCTACCCAACCCTCAATTTTTACCATGAAAATTCTTGATTTTTGATTTTAAAGAAATGAAAAACATTGGGCAATTGAAAGAGTAGAGTTTAGAATTGATTACCAACACTTTGGGGATGAACTTTGGTGAAGAAATCGTCCTTAGGGCTTGGTACTTCGAAACATATGTGAAAAATAGGTTCTGTCCGTGTTTAAAATTGAATTTATATACCTGGGCAGGCCTTCATCGCGTTCGCGTTCGTGTGGGCCTGCCCGCGTGTGCATAGGGTAACGGGCCAGTGGCCTACGCGTTCACATCTTAGGGCTCGCGTTCGCGGAGCTTTAGCTCCTCAGGCCTTCACGTTCGCGGTCACTAGGCCGCGTTCGCGGTCACTAGGTCGCGTTCGCCTAGTGTGAGACCAGCCCCCTCCCCCATGTCACGACCCAAAATCCCTGAGGTCATGATGAAGCCGGACATCAATGTCAGGCAAGCCAAATCATTAATTAGTTGAAATAAATTTCCGGTTTGAACATTTATGAAAAACAGTTTCTTTCACTTTATTACATATTTAACCAAATAAAAATTTGTTAAGTAAAACAATGGTTTAAATACTACACTTAAGCAAATATATCCTAACAAATCCCAGAACCCGATGTCACAAGTACATGAGCAATTTCTAAGAATTTATACAAATCATTACAAAGCCTGTCCGAAATACAAATTGGACAAGAAAATTTAAAACTAAAATAAATACAATACGAGGTAGACTATGTCAGCTGCGTATTTCCTCCGGATGATGCAGTTCGCCTAAGTCTATGAATCCTCCACATTTGCTATGAAAGTACCTGTGCAATAAAATGCACAACAAGTGTAGCATGAGTACAAAAACAACGTGTACTCAGTAAGTCGACCGCCTAACCTCAGAGAGGTAGTGACGAGAGGTCAAATTAGACACTTACTAAAGGTCAATTTAGAATATTAAGTATGACACTAAGCATGATTATCGTAGACAATTTATTAAAACTCAGGAATAAGTATTTTCAACTCCGTTCACGTTTAACACTTTATATCTTCGTCATATTAATAATAATTAATCAACATGGGTGATTTAATCAAATAACAATAATTCGACGGGAAGGAACAAATTCTTCCAAAATCTTTTTAATAACTTTAAATCTCTGTCATTTCAATTGACAACTTAAAATCCCAGGCTAGTAATCAGGCAAAAATCATAGCAACTACGCAATAAATATCATGCGCAAGCAATGCCGAGGGTCGAACGGCACGGACCAACAATAATAAATTGTGCACTACCGAAGGATCGAACGGCTCGAACCATAGATACATATATCTTCCCCGCTCGCGAATCGATCATGCGACGCGGTTATACATACAAATAATAAGGCTAGCCTGCTCGCGAATCATACATGCGACTCAGGTGCTCATATGTACACATATCCACATAATAAATCCTTATTTTTATCAAGAAACAGTTTTTCTCAGGAAAGTGGTAAAAATCCTTCTTAAAGGGACATGAAATATAGTTTTTAAATCTTTGTTTTGAAACTCATTTGTCAAGTTTAATGATATTCCATAATACAACCCTACCAGGTACACAATTATCCAGAGGAATCAATTCTCTTTCTAGATGATTAGGAAAATGGACTCTATTCTTCCCTAGATATTTAATTACGATTTCGATTATATTAGAAGTTTAATATTACAGGCAGGATCACCAAGTACAACACACAAGGCATGCTAGTGGGTCCTAGACTACCCGGACAAACCATAATAGTAGCTATGCACGGACTCCCATCACCTCGTGCGTACGTATCCCCTGAAGGTAATAGCATATACTTAATTAATTCACCTAGGGGGACACTTCCCCCTCACAAAGTTAGAAAGGAGACTTACCTCGCTCCGAGATTCCATAACCGGCCTCCAAGCCCTTCCGATGACTCCAAACGGACACACAACGCCCCAATACTATCCAAACAACGACAACCCAATGAAAATATACTCTAATATTTGCAACAAATTCCAAATTATATATTCCCAAACTCGCTTAGTGAAATGACCAAAATGCCCTCGGGCCCACATGCCCAGAATCCGAAATTTCTCGAAGATATATTTACCCATAGCCTTACTAACTCAAATTTACAATTTACTCAAATTTCATGCTCAATTCGTGGCTAAAAATCCAAATTTCTATTTTCTAGGTTTCTTCAATATTTCCCAAATTCCTACCAATTTCCATGTCTAATCCATACATATAATCTTATATTTAACTTAGAAGCATGAAGGAGTTACTTACCTTGACATTGCATGAAGGAATCCTCTCTTTGAAGCCTCCCAAAATCGCCTAAGCCCAAGAAGAAATGAAGAAAAATGAACCAAAATCCTTGTTTTAAACCATTCTGCCCAGGTTGATTTCCGCATATGCGGTCCTACCTCCGCACCTGCGCTCCCGCAGGTGCGACCAATCTCCCGCACCTGCGGCTTCACAGGTGCGGAAATTCCATCGCACTTGCGATCCCAGCCAAGCCTGCCCACTCTCGCACCTGCGGCGCCAAAGCCACACATGCGGCCAAATCCTCGCAGGTGCGGATCACACCAGATGACAGCAATTCCAGCCTTCTTCAAACTCTCAACTTGATCCGTTAACCTCCCGTAATCCACCCGAGGCCCCCGGGACCCCGTCCAATTATACCAACATATTCCGAAACATAATGCGGATTTGCTCGAGGCCTCAAATCACATCAAACAACATTGAAACCATGAATCGCACCCAAATCCCAACTTCCGGAATCGCATTCCGACCTCGATATCAAAACTTCCACTTCCTGTCGAATTTCTCAAAAACCTTCAAATTTCTATCTTTAGCCAAATGACTTCAAAATGACCTACGAACATCCAAATTCACTTCTGATCGTGCTCCCAACTCCAGAATCACCACACGAAGCTATTCCCAAACTCGGAATCCCAAACGGACATCAATAACCCTGAAATGCACTTCAAGCCCAAATTCATGAAATCCTTCTAAAATGCTAACTTCCATAATATGCACTGAAACGCTCTTGGGTTATCCAAAACCTGATCCGGACATATGTCCAAGTCCGAAATCATCATACGAACATGCTAGAACCTTCAAATCCTGATTCGGAGGTCGTTTACTCAAAATTCCAATCTTAGTTGATTCTTCCAGCTTAAGGCTTCTTAAATGAGAATTTTTCTTTCCAAACCAACTCTAAATTTCCCGAAATTCAATTCCGACAACGACCACGGGTCATAATACCTGAAATGGAGCTGCTCACGACTTCAAACCGCTGAACGAAGCGCTAGAGCTCAAAACGACCGATCGGATTGTTACATTCTCCCCCACTTAAACAGACATTCGTCCTCGAACGTGCCAAGAACTACGCTGGAGTTATCTGAAATCATTGTTTAACACCCCGAGCATCTATCTGTGCTGCCACAACCCAGTTGAGCACGTTAGCTTGATCAAATCTGAAGATTCCTTATTCTAACCATTTAATAAGCTCACAATTCATTCAAACACCTGAAAATTCTCTGTCAGGCCTAGTTCCAATATATAAACACCATATCAACTACCACACGATATACCAGATCATGACTGCATACCTATGCTGAATTAGCGTCATGCACCGCAAGATTCATCATCTAACCACAATGACTTTCCCTAAACCTTAATAGCCAAAATTCCACGAATCTGATGCTCCCAATGCACCTCATGATATATATATACATACATCCTGCTATAATGCTGACGATACCACCACAACGGAGGAAATGTGCAGCAATTCATACCCAACTGCAGAGTTAACAAATCCTTGAATACCTCATCTTCATTAGAATCATCACTTCATTACGAACCTGAATAATGGTATTTGTTCTTTAATATACACTTCACATAACCTTTTCGCACTGATCCCTGATCCGATAATCCCGTCTCAGCCAGTATGTACTGCTCAGACAACAAATCACCCCAACATGACCAACAGCCTCACATGACACCACATTGTGCCAATAGGCCATAACTCGAACATGATAAATAAGAAATGACTCAGAAAGGGACTATTCAACTCACGCAACTAATATGAACTTTTCTCAGAAATTAGGAAATAAAATATAAGAAAAAATAAATACATATTAACCCTTCTCATCATCACACTTTTGCGGCGTGCAACCCGATCCAAACATACCCGTGGCGACGTGCCACCCGATCCACACATAAAATTTACATAAGAAGATATATAT
>ML439199.1:0-48024 GCA_005239525.1 Nicotiana knightiana
ACAATAAACATGAAATATTATAATTTGAACACAGAAGTAAACATGTTAATTAAAGTGATCAATGAAATTAAACATGTTGGTTGAAACAATAAACAGGAAGAATGAAACTTAAACAAGAGTAAACATGTCGATGAAGACAGTAACGGGAAAGGATACAAAGTTAAACACGTAGTAGTTAAACTAGTACAGAAGAGACATGGGCTTAATAGAAATAAAGCAACATGAAGCACACATATTTGAACTCCATAGTATAATGAACGACATTAGGAGTAGAAACATACCAATTAAAGGAAGTAAACAGAAGGTAGAGTAGGAAAGATTCAATAGTCTAGCCTTGGCTTTCAGCCGGCAAGACAAACAATGAGNTAAGGTAAAGATGAAATCACAGTTCGTAAAACAAGATTAATCAAATAAAACCAATCAGCCAATTAGGGAATCAATTCCTATAGAGAAATTCGGAAGAGACCCCCTTAAATTGGGGAGAGTCAGGTAAAAACCAGAATTGGTGTTCAATTAAAGCAGCAAATCAGAATCATACCATATAAGGAATCAGTCAAATCCCCAAACTATACTGATAATCTAATTAAGGAAAGTATAATAAATCAAGGTCTCAAATAAGGAATCAAGAGAAAATCCCAGCAAATATGGATTTTAACAGGACAATCATTTGAATCCCTAATAGGAATCGATCAGTAGAAATCTCAAAGAATACTGATTTTAACAAGAAAGATTGTTCAAATCCCTAATAGAAATCAGTCATGGAAAAATCCCACAGAATATTGATTTCCTAGTAAAGAACTATTGAAATCCCTAAGTAGAATCAGTTAGTACGAGTGATTCACAGAAATAAACATAATAATGGAAAAAATAAAAGAAATCAGTGTAACCATTAGAAACATCTAGGGTTCGAGCATACATGCGAAGATTAAGCAAACACGTAAAGAGATGGATAGATTAAACATTTAAATCAGAAAATCTCTTAAAGAGGAGTCTGGGAAGAACCCTAATTTCAGAAAGAGTAAATTAAAATCGAAGCAGTTAAGTAAAACTAAACATTTTCAAACGAAAACCCTTGATAATACTCGAATCACTTCAGATCTGAGAAGATTCGAACAGTAGTGAAACTAGGGTTTTTCAAGAATAGTAGAGATGAAGAAACTCGGCCAAAAACCCATGGACTCATACTAAAAGCAAGAGGAAATCCATACTCACAAACGAAAAATGGCCTTAGACAGGCCGGTAAGCAAATTTCCGTCAAGAACAGGTTGGATCTCCATGAGATTTTCTCAAGGATCCATGAAATCAAACAGACAGGAAACATAGAAAGCTAGTAATGGTCGGAGAATGCACAGAAACTTCATCGACGGGAGCTTCTCGCCGGTGGCGGCGATTAGGGTTAGGGGGGTTAAGAGAGAATACAGAGGTTAGGGAAACCAATGACGGCGGAAATGAAAGAGTGTGGGGGTTAGGGTTTGGGTGTTGAATTAAAAAGGCAACGTTGATCTAAAGGACCAACGACCACGATTAAACGGGGTTATTGGGTCGGGCAGGTATAGATTGGGCTTAGGGGTATTTCTTAAATACCCAAATAGTTGACAAAATTAATTTATAAAAATAATTAACGGATTATAAAATGATTTTCATGCACAAAAGTGTTTTAAAGTAATTATTCAATATTTTAAAAATACAAGAAGCTATTTATTGGTAAAGTAATGTGATAATAAATGCATAGGCTATAATTGGTCATTCAAATCATGAATTTTCATTTTTGAAGTTTTCTTCCAAAACCCACAATTCCCTCAACCCAAAACACAAATTAAATGATAAAAACAAGAACTAATTCATGAAATATAATTAATTATANACGATCACGTATAAGGGGCAGGCTGGCTTCTACGATCGCGAATGGAGTTATGCGATCAGCAGTGAAGGAAAAGTTGGGGGTCCAAAGCAACACTATGCGATCGCAACTTCACCTATGCGATCGCATAGATGGAAACCAGATGACAGGTTCAGCTGTTTAAAAATAGGGAAAATGGACCCGGAACCTATCCGAAACCCACCCGAGGACCCCGGGACCCTGTCTAAATGCACAAACAAGTCTTATAACCTAATACGGACTCACTCGAGGTTACAAATCACATAAAATAACACTAAAACGATGAATCAAACCAAAAATCAATGAAATTTCTCAAAACTTCTTTAATCATCAAATTTTGCATTTAAAGTCTGAATCACATCAAACGAAGTCTGTTTCATACCAAACTTCATAGATAACACATATAAACAATATCAAACCTTTACCGGGCTCTGGAACCAAGATATGATCCCGATACCACAGGTTTCACATAACATTTCATTTTCAAAAACCATTATATTTTTCAGAAAAACAATTTTTCTTTAAAATTAATTTCTCGGACTTGGGACCTCGGAATTTGATTCCGGGCATACGCCCAAGTCCCATACTTTCCTACACACCCTCCGGGCCGTCAAATCACGGGCCGGTGTTCGTTTACCAAAACGTTGACTGAAGTCAACTTTATTAAAATTTCTAATACAAAATTATTATTTTTATCAGTTTTTCACATAAAGGCTTCCCGACTACACGCCCAGGCTGTGCACGTGAATCGAGGTGAGATAGAAGGAGGTTTTCACGACCTCGTAACATAGAATTAGCTAGAATATACGAGATGACCTTTTGGGTCATCACATCCTCCCCCTATAAACAAATGTTCGTCCTTGAACGTGCTAAGATTCACCTTGAACTCATCCAATCGCTGATGGTATACTTCTAACACATAGCCGCGGGTGATCCCACATCACCCCAACCCACATAAGCCCGATGAAACAATCACAACTGCAATATAGCCTGCACATTAGCACCGATAAGCCTCATATCTCTACTTCTCAACTCTACTCATTTAGAAAATACCCTATTCTACATCCATATCCGGCATTAGCCTCAGTCAGCTGCATCGACTCATTACTACACCCACAAGGCACAACCACACAACATAGCACATCACACATAGGCTCAAATAGCACTTTTTGATCACAATAGCTGCTCGAAATCAACTCGACCTTGGCAATTAGCCCCACATCTGAAATAACTCTATTTCCAAAACCCATAACACTGATAATAATGCAACGAACACGAATACTTCATTATTAAACACCCGAATCACCAATCCAGAACTAACACCATCGGGCACACATCCCGCAACTAAACTAAACAAACACATAACGAAATGACTGAATATGAAAATAGAAACATATAAAGGAACTATCAAACAAGTCCATAGGCACAACTCTCCGTCAATACCGACTTACGAAAAGCAATATAACAAGGAAGTAGCAAAGCATATGAACAAATCACAAGGATTCCATCATGACAAAATTCCACCGCGGTACTCAGCCCAGTCCAAACATATCGAATCCCAAATATCACGAGGACCTCGCCCTCAACTCTGAATCATATACCGAAAATATATCATACCAATTGAAATTCCTCCACTAATTCATCTTAGCTGATAAAATCATAACACTAGATGATCTCACACCTCGATGGAATATCAATTCACAACTCGTAACCAAAATACTATATCCAACAAATCAACGGGTCGGGCCTCCCCCTCTTAGGCGCCCCCTACTCACCTGAATACCCTGCTACCACACACCTACCTGAATCATGGGACAATCTCTCACCCTGTGGCTAACATCTCCACACTAAAAATAATCTCGCTGCTAACATGGCTATGGAAAAACACACCATACGAATCCTCTGAAACCCATGAGTACCTGAAATCCCATGCGAAACGAGTAATGCAAACTGAACTGGTTTCCCCACAAAACTTCTACCGTATCGTGCCTTGCCTCCATAATATAGACCAGTAGATTCCTCTAATCTACGAGGCCTCATTGCCGCCCTGAACTCTCTCCCTAATCTCGTCTGTCCTCTCGCTACTGGTCGCACGTGCGCTCTAACCGGCGAGCGATCCCTACTACCTACTGAAATGAGGCATCCTACTCTAACTCTCGAGTGCCACTAAACCGAATATCATGCCTGAATCTCCCAAATAACTCTCAGACTCATCTCCCAGCTGAAGCAACCAAGCGAAGTGCATGTCTGGCCCACTCACTGAATCTAACGGCATGCTCTCATAGTAACACAACAGGCTGACGCAACTGCTCAAACTCCGCGTGCCGTATGTCCCGAAGGAACTGAGGTGTAACCTCCCTCAAGGCATCTACGAAAACTGAATCTATGCTAGTGAAGCTAACTTGGTCAGGTGACCCCAACTCATATGCCGCCACGTCTGATCAACCCACTACTCTGAACCTGAGACGTGACAAAAGCAATCCCGCTCATCTCTACAATACCCGAAGTACGAAGAATATAGTGACACTTCCCCAGAAAGCCCTGGTATCATCCGTCGCTACTCCACTGAAAGATAGGAGGGTGGTGCTTTCTGTACCTCTACCGTCCAAGGTATTCTTCCTCCGATGCTATTGTCCTAAACACGGGCTGATCTGAAACCACATGTCGTGATGTCATGACAACGGGTATCTGACCAATGTGATCTTGCTACTCTGGAGTGTAGACGTTGGGAGTATGAACTCCTCCCCTAATCAGTGAAGCATCCGGTGCACTAGAATCAACCCTGCCTGAGTCAACGTACCACTTATACTCAAAATTGCGCTTAGGTCTCCTGAAGTCCGGGGTAGCAACAGGCGCCCCCGGTACCTGTCCCCCAACTAGAACTACTGGAAACTCCTCAACAGCTACTCTGGTAGGCATCTTAACTGTGGCACGTGCTCCTCGTTGGCCCCTATCTCTGACCCTTGCGACACTTGCTTTTAACATCATCAGGAACCTCCGTTCGTGTCCTCGCCATCGGTGAGAGAATGGAACGATAATTTCAAAATTCAAGATCAATGAACTCGCACGATAGGAATGGAGGAAGTGAAATTGTCCTAGTAGTTCTGTAGCCTATCGAAAATAAGTACGGACATCTCCTAACCCATCCGCAAGACACTATTGAAATCGCTTATGACTCGTAGCACCTATGAACCTAGAGCTCTGATACCAACTTGTCACGACCTAAATTTCCCTCCGTTGGTATCGTGATGGCACCTAGTCATAGCGACTAGGTAAGCCTAACAGTTACTGAATAACAACAATAATAAAATAAGGCTAGCAGTCACGATATAAAAGCTCAATAGAATGTACAAACTTTTCCAAAATCGGTAGTACAAGTCATAAGCTCTACGAATCTTCTACAACTTCTCAGTACAACTGTTTGGAAGTAGATACAACAGTGTATGAATAATAAATACAAAGAAGGTGACTCTGACGCCTGCGAACGCAACAGCAGGTTACCTTGAGTCTCCTCGGCAATCATCCACACAACTACTACAATATATACCTGGATCTGCACACAAAAATGTGCAGAAGTATAGTATGAGCACACCACAGTTGTGCTCAGTAAGTATCAAGACTAACCTCGGTAGCGTACTGACGAGGACTAGTCAAGACACCACTGGTCTAAAAAATAAATAACATGAATATAGAAATGACCGAACGTTACATCTATCTAAGACTTCTTAGGATAATCCCAAACAATGACAATATAAAGCGGAAGGAAATTACAGAAATCAATCACGAAACAACACAAAAATACACAGAAAGATGGGCAGCAAAACAAGCCAAATCGAAAGGAAACACATTACAATAGAGAACACCGATAACTCAACTCCACGTCGGTTTGTTCACATCGGGCCTTAGCCATTAAAATCCATAACTGGTAGAAATATTTAAACAGTAGTTCATATGAAAAACTTTTTCAAATAAAATCATTTTAGTATGGAAGAGCTTACTTTGAAAACATACTTTCTCCAAAAAAAGATATAAGTATAATTAATAGATAGAATTACGTAAAACATAGGTTCTTTCAAACTACGAAGCTTTCCAAAGAGGCTTTCCCAATAAATGACTTCCAAATATCATTTTAGGCAAAACTAGTACTTTTCAAATATACCTTCGATGTAAAAGTCATTCAAATATAATCATTTCAAACCCATTGCTTTTTCAATAAAATCCCTTGATAAAAATCTCCTTAAGATTTATCCACTGGAACTTAGTCTGTCACTCAGAAATTTCCATGCAGTACAGGAGAAATATCAAATCTTGCCAATAAATGCAGTAAATAGCAAACAAGAACGACGAAAAATAATAATGCATAAATACGGCACGGAATGTCCCCTCGTGCTAAATAACATAAACGTGGCACGGAATGTTCCCTCGTGCTAAATAACATAAACATGGAACAGAATGTTCCCTCGTGCTAAATAACATAAACATGGCACAAAATGTTCCCTCGTGCTAAATAACATAAACATGGCACAAAATGATCCCTCATGCTAAATAACATAAACAACGATTTAACAAGGGAAATCAACAATAAGAACCATAAATCACAACGCCCCGGCAAGGGAGTCAACAATGAAAACAATATCATTAATAGCATAAACGGTAATAGAAACCATAACATCTCGGCAAGGGAGTCAACAAAGAAAACAACATCATCAACAATGGAATAATAATAGAAACCACACAATCGCGGCAAGGGAAACATCTATAACTAATCTCACCTAAACAGTTAACTTCACGGAATAAACTCAACTTCAACAAAGGCTCAGTAATAGGCAACATCAAGGAAATACCAATAACATAAATTTCTAACAATTAGACATAAGTAGTACTTAAGGGAATAGTCATATAATTCACAATGTAAGACTCACGGGCATGCTTTACTCCAACGAATGAATGTTCCAACTAAGGCTAGTTGACTATAAGGCTAGATGTCACTAATTATAGTCAATTAGGCAAGCTAGGAAGAAAATATAGCATGATGATAAGAGAAGTAGAATATTCAGATAAGTCAAGTAAAGTCAAATAGCCACCGATGGAATCCAAAAGACAAGTAATTCTAATTTAAACAGAAAGGGATGAAATTAACAACCAAGGATTCAAATGTAACAATTACAAATCATACACAGGTAATATAAGAACCTACGAATCCTAAAAGGCCAATTTAATTGCAAATAAGTCCGAGTACACACTCGTCACCTCGCTTACTCGGACTACAATCAACAAGGAAGACTTAACCCTAATGGGTAGTTTCCCCCACACAAGGTTAGGCAAGATACTTACCTTGGCGACGACTACCCGGTACTCTAAAATTGACTTCTCAGGTGAAAAGACCTTCGGACGGCTTAAAATCACTCTAAAACAACTTCAAAATACAAATAAAACATGCAAGGGACTATTCAGGATAATAAAGTTTCAATCTTTACAAAAATATAAAAATCGACTCAAACGTCGACCCCCGGGCCCGCACCTCGGAACCCGCCAAAATTTACAAATTCCGAACACCCATTCAATTATGAGTCCAACCATACTAATTTCATCAAATTCCGATAATATTTGGTCATTCAAATCATGAATTTTCATTTTTGAAGTTTTGTTTCAAACCCCAGAATTCCCTGAACCCAAAACACAAATTAAATGATAAAAACAAGAATTAATTCATGAAATATAATTAATTGTAGTGGAAGAACACTTACCCATTCAATTTATGTGAAAAATCCTCAAGGAATCGCCCAAAATCGAGTTCTAGAAGTCAAAATATGTTTAAAATGGTGAAACCCCGATTTTGAAAAATTATATTCTGCCCAAAAGCTTTGTGAATCGCGATCACGGGAATCGAGGCGCGATCACGTAGATGGAATTGGCTGTTGGTGTAAGATGTGTTCCGCGATCGCGGATAATCTTATACGATCGCGTATAAGGGGCAAGCTGGCTTATGCTATCGCAGATGGAGTTATGCGATCGCTGTGAAGGAAAAGCTGGGGGTCCAAAGCAATACTATGCGATCGCGACTTCACCTATGCGATTGCATAGAAGGAAACCATATGACAGGTTCAGCAGTTCAATAATAGGGAAAATGGACCCGGAACCTATCTGAAACACACCCGAGGCCCCCGAGACCCCGTCTAAATGCACAAAAAAGTCTTATAACCTAATACAGACTTGCTCGAGGTTCCAAATAACATAAAATAACACAAACGAAAAATCAAACAAAAAATCAATGAAATTCCTCAAAACTTTTTTAAACATCAAATTTTGCATTAAAGATCCGAATCACGTCAAAAGAAGTCCGTTTCATACCAAAAATCACAGATAACACATATAAACCATATCAAACCTGTACCAGGATTCGGAACCAAGATACGGTCCCGATACCATAGGTTTCACATAACATTTCATTTTTAAAAACCTTCATATTTTTCAGAAAACAATTTTTCTTTAAAATTTAATTTCTCGGATTTGGGACCCCGGAATTCGATTATGTGCATACGCCCAAGTCCCATTTTTTCCTACGGACCCTCCGGGACCGTTGACCAAAAATTTTGACCGAAGTCAACTTTATTAAAATTTCTAATACAAAGTTATCATTTTTATCAGTTTTTCACATAAAGGCTTCCCGACTACACGTCCTGGCTGCGCACTCGAATCGAGGTGAGATAGAGGAGGTTTTCACAACCTCGAACATAGAATTAGCTAGAAATATATGGAATGACGTTTTGGGTCATTACAATGAGAAGTATAAGAAATTCATGGAGATGTTGAAACAAATCCAGATGAACATTCCACTGATTGACGCTTAAGGGGAGATGCCTGGGTATGCAAAAATGATGAAAGATTTAATGTCTCGAAAATTAGACTTCCAAGACCTGTCCACTGTCACATTGACCCAGACATGTAGTGCAATAATTACGAGACCCATAGTTGAGAAGTTATCAAACCCAGGGAGTTTCACAATCCCAAACACAATAGGCATCTATGCTTTTGCTAAAGCATTTTTTGATTTGGGGGAAAGCATAAACTTTCTGCCCTTGGATATCTACAAAAGTTTAGGCATTAGAAGAGCAAGACCCGCATCCATGTTACTACAGCTAGCCGACCGGATGGTGAAGAGGCCATCAGGTATCCTTGATGATGTATTAGTACAGGTTGGGAAGTTTGTGTTCCCAGCAGATTTTGTCATTTTGGACTGTCGGGTTGGCTAGGAGATTCCTATAATTTTGGGAAGACCATTCTTGGCCACTGGGAGAGATTTAAATGATTGTGAAACTGGAGAGTTAAAAAAGAGACTAAATGATGAAGCGATAACATTAAATGTGCAGAAATCTATGGGGAGACCAAGTGACTTTGCTAACTGCTCTCTAATAGAAGCCGGGGATGTAATTTTGGAGGAGGAAGATGAGACCTTGAACACTAAAGACCCTCTAGAAGCCTATCTCATGAACTTAGATAAACCAAATGGGGAGGACTTGGCGCCGTGAGTGATTGCTCTTGAATGCCAAGGGTATTGGAAAAGAGAGCTCGAATTTGAGCCTTTCCACTTAGACAAAAGAAAAACTCCTCCAGCTAAGCCATCGATACAAGAGCCACCAAAGTTGGAACTGAAGCTGCTACCACCTCATCTCAGGTATGCTTTCTTGGGACCTAACTCAACTTTACCTATTATGATTTCATCTTGTTTGTTAGATATGTAGAAAGAACATTTTTTGCAGGTATTGATTGAGTGAAAAACTGTAATTGGTTGGTCCATTGCAGACATTATGGGTATCAGCCCGACCTTCTACATGCATAATATTCTACTGGAAGATTGCCACAAACCTTCCAAAACGCTGAACCCCAACATGAAGGAAGTTTTGAAAAAGGAGGTGATAAAGTGGTTAGATGCGAGGATCATTTTCCCCATCTCCGATAGCAACTGGATCGGCCCAGTCCAATGTGTGTCTAAGAAAGGTGGGATGGCTTCAGTGAAAAATCAGAACAATGATTTGATATCAACAAGAACAATCACGGGATGGTGAATATGTATGGACTACAGAAGATTGAACAAGGCCACCCGAAAAACCACTTTTCCTTGCCGTTCATTGATCAAATGCAAGATAGATTGGCTGGGAGGTCAAAATTTTGCTTTATGGAGGGATACTCAAGGTATAATCAGATCTTCATTTCCCCCGGAAGATAGAGAGAAAATTCACCTGTCCATATGGCATCTCTGCCTTCCGGAGGATGCCGTTCGGCCTATGTAATGCACCTGTCACATTTAAAAGGTGCATGATGGCCATCTTCACAGATATTGTAGAGGATAACAGGCATGTCTTTATGGATGATTTGTCAGTGGTGGGAGACTCATTCGATGATTTACTAAAGAATTTGAAAATAGTGCTTGAAAGATGTGTGGAGACTAATCTGGTGCTCAACTGGGAAAAGTAGCATTTCATGGTACATGAAGGTATAGTCTTGGGGCACCTTGTGTCGAGTAAGGGAATTGAGGTAGATCGTGCAAAGGTTGATGTGATAGAAAAGATTCCACCACTCACTTCACTCAAAGCAAAAAGAAGTTTGCTTGGACACGCCGGTTCTATAAACGGGTTATAAAAGATTTCTCCAAAATTGCTAACCCTTTGTGTAAATTGCTTGAAAAAGATCACCCTTTTGTATTTTCTGATGACTACAGAGTAGCTTTTGAGAAATTGAAGAAGAGGCTGGTGCCAGCACCTATCATAGTTCAACCCGACTAGGAGAAACTATTTGAGCTGATGTGTGATGCGAGCGACTATTCTGTGGGAGCAGTTCTTGGGTAGCGAAAAGAAAAAGTCATGCATCTAATATGCTACACAAGTAGAAACTTGAGTGGTGCCCAACTAAATTCACAGTGACCGAGAGTGAGATGCTAGCAGTGGTGTTCGCATTTGAAAAATTCAGTGCATTCATGATAGGCTGAAAGGTAATTATTCATACTAACCATGTTGCTCTCAAGTACCTAATTGAGAAGAAGGAGTTGAAGTCGGGCCTAATTCGATGGGTGCTACTGTTGCAAGAATTTGACTTGGAAATCCGTGATCGAAAGGGAACGGAGAACCAAGTGGTTGGTCATTTTTCTATGCTGGAAAGAGCCGAGAAGAAGGTTGAGGTGGAAGAGATTATAGAGACTTTCCTGGATGAAAACTATTAACCATGAGCCTTGAGGTAGCGCCATGGTATGCAGACATTGAAATCTACCTCGCAGGCGGTATTTTTCCATATGACCTTTCCTCTGTCCAAAAGAAAAACTTCTTTCTTGACTGTCGCATGTATTATTGGGATGAGTCTTACATATTCAGGATTTGTGTTGATAACATGATCCAGAGATGTATCCCCGAGATAGACCAATCTTTTACTTTGTAGTCTTGTCACGCGTCCCCATATAGTGGTCATTTCGGGGGAGTAAGGACAGGTGCGAAAGTGTTGGAGTCGGGTTTTTATTGGAAAATATTGTTCAAAGATGCACACTATGGGTGAAGGGTTGTGATGAATGCCAACGAGCCGAGAATAATTCCCGCCGATATGAGATTCCCATGAACCCAATTCAGGAAGTAGAAGTGTTTGATGTATGGGGAATCAATTTCATGGGGCGTTTTGTCAGCTCGTATGGCAACAAATACATACTTGTAGCTATGGACTACGTGTCAAAATGGGTGGAGGCTGCAGGCTCCCTATAAATGATGCAAAAGGGGTTATTGGGAGTTTTTAGAAAGAATATATTCACCTGATTTGGCACTCCAAGGGNATGTTTCGAACAAAGAGATGAAGATATTTTGACAAAGACCGTGAATGCTACAAGAACAGATTGGTAGAAAAAATGGATGATGCACTCTGGGCACATCGTACCGCTTTCCAAACTCCGAAAGGCATATCACCGTATAAATTGGTGTTTGGGGAGGAGTGTCACTTACTAGTGGAGTTGCAGCATAGAGATTTGTGGGCATTGAGGCAGCTGAATCTCGATATATAAGCTATAGGTACAGGTAGAGTGACAGAGTTGCACGAGCTTGATGAGTTTCGCTACCATGCTTTTGAGAGCACAAGACTATACAAGGAGAGAATGAAAATGATGCATGAAAAAATTATTCTTGAGTGGAGCTTTAAACCTGGAGATATGGTATTGCTACACAATTCAAGATTGAGGTTATTTCCGGGAAAATTGAAGTCAAGATGGTCAGGACCATTTCGTGTCGTAGATATTCACCCCACCAGAGCCGTAGATATTGCTGCGTAAAATGACTCTCGCACGTTCAGAGTCAATGGGCACAGGTTAAAAATTATTTGGGTATGGAGGACGCGAAAGTAGTGTCAGTGACTCATTTGCTCGAACCACCAATGTCGAGCGAGCCTTAAGCCGACTGCCTGCTTCATGCCGCAACTTTAAATTAGGCACTTCAAGGGAGGAAACCCATTGTAATTTTGTATTCATCATGCTCGTTGGGAGGCAACCCAATTCGTAGTTAATTTTTAGTGTAGTTAGAATTTTTATTTTCATTTGTAGGTACTAACATGGTTGTAGGTAATTTTGGCAAGTCGTACAGGGCACTGTGCATCGCCTGAAGAAAAGCTAGCGTGAGAGCTCGCCTCGTAAGGGGTAGGGAGAGGTGAACCGGGCGTTAGACCGGCGCCGCAAGTGAAAGTTCCTGGTGCATCAGGCGTTAAGCCTCGCGCCGCAAGCCTTCGAGCTCGCGTTGGATCTCGCCTCGCAAGGGGTAACGTGAGGTAGTTATCTGGCGTCGCCAAGTAAGTAATTTTTTGGGCTTATTTTAATTTTTGTTCCCTTATTTGATTCTAACTCCCTCACTTAATGCCCAGAAAAAACCCTAACCTAAACAAATCACTGCTCACAAAACTAAACCCCACTGCTCACCCACACAACACACTGCCAATCCCTTTCCCTCCCATCCCCATTGAAGTCAAGCCTGCTCTTGCTATTTCTTTCACTTGCACGGGCAATTCAAAGGAAAATCCTTCCTCTTAAAACATCTATGGTATGATTTTTATCTTCCTTCTTTATCAATTTCGAGTTGGATGAAGGTATGAAATTAGACACAAAATTGGGGGTTGTTCTTCATTGTAAGAATGTGTTTGTGTGTCCCAACCCCATGAACCCCATAGGAATGGTGTTTCTATTGTGTGAACAAGTGGTAGTATGGAACTCCAAAGCCTATTCAAGACGGTGAGACAATCCCTCACCCCTACAAGCACTCCCTTGGCACTAGTGCTTGCTATGTGTTTGTTATAATGCCTCAAAGGCATTCTTTGTCCTCATTGGAGCCCGAGTCTCCGGGATTATAAGACTAGTGCTATGTAGTCGTGCTCAATTTTAAAATCTAAAGGGTGGGGTGGCTCACCGGTAGCCCGATGCTTAGAAATTGGAGGAAGCACCCATGTGTCATTGCTTGATTCTCATGCTAAGAAATTATGAGGTGAAGTCTGACTAACCTACAAGGCCAACGAGAGTTTGGCATCAAAATCAAGGCCAACGAGAGTTTGGCATCAAAATCATACCCCCACATACTAAGGATTGGTGCAAGTGTTGTAGGCCAAAATATATTCATCCGAAAGCTGCTATTCATGAGTGTTTCCTACAACCAAAGTACCATGAAATTTGGAGAGGCATCTGTGAGTTGGGGTTGAGCTATGTATTCAAAAATACGGGGGATATAAATCTCAATCTGGTTCAGGAATTCTATGCTGGGTTTGATCCAAAATATACTGAACAGCTGGCGCCAATTCGTGGACTGTTGATACACTTTTCAGCCACGGCCATATGTAATCTTTTAGGTGCTGTGGATGTTCCTGTAGAGACATTGGACTACTTCATACGACTCCCTACATATAGAGAGGTGAGGCACACTTTTTGTGGTGTCAATTCTATGGCAGCGTGGTTTCGGGATAAGAAAACAAATCGGCATACGAAATTCCCCAAGAAGATTATGAGGGCGGAGCCATAAGTATGGTTGAAACAGATTAATGCATGGCTCCTACCATGCAACCATGACACACTCATTAGCCATGACAGGATGTGTGTGCTCTATTTCCTCATGACGGGGAAAATGGTGAATGTTGGTCATCAGATCCGCTACCAGATGTCTTTAGTAAGAACTAGTAAGAAGATTGATCGAATTCCATTTGCAAATATGTTGACTCAGTTCTTAAGACACGAGGAGGTTGAGGAGGAACCATAGTTCGACCACATCATTGGTCAGCCCCTATAACAAACGGACAATACTAACGTCCGGGTTAGACTGACATGCCATCATTGACAGGTGCCGAGCGCAATGCTCGTGATATTAGTTTTATGGACCATTTACATGGATGATAGATTTGCAGTTGCGGATAGGGGGACGACCGACCACGACGGAGAGAGGACCATATTGGATGAGCGGTTCCCGCTCAACGCTCATACTCAGCAGCTAGTTGGGCTAGGTGATGGATGCAGACTCCCGTATGATGAGGATGTAAACACACCTGAGCAGTCCAAGGTCGAGCCGGAGCTGTAAAATAATGAGAATGATGATGAGGATGAGGAGGAATCACAAGATGAAGAGTGGGCAGCCTCAGAGGATGAGGGCGGCGATGCAGCTTGACCAATGAGTTTTTCCTACACCCTACTCATTTTTTTCTCATTTTGTCAGTTGTGTATGCGTTTATTCACTGAGGACATTGCATAAAATAAGTGTGGGGTGGTACTTGTAAATGAAATTAGTCTTGTTTGAGTATTTGTTCTTAGTACGTGTCATCTTAGTTTAGTAATTATTTTAGTTAATTATTTTTAGTTATTTGTTTTAGTTATTTGTTTTTAGTTAGTGTCTTCTTAGTTTTTTCAGAAGAAAAAAAATATTAAAAAAATTATATATAAAATAAAAGAGAGAAATTGGACTCTTCCCGACGATGGATCTCCTAGACAATTTTCTTGAGGGAATTAAGTCTAAAGAAAAAACCCGCAAAGATTTTTTTTGTAGGTAGTCTAGTAATTCCCCCTTGGTTTTTCTTTTGGCCGCGGTTCGTTTCCAAGGGTTTTATTTGAATCGGGTTTAGTTAGTTTTATGTTTTAGGAGTAGGAACCATTGGGCTATGAATTGAATTGTAGCGATTTCTGTTAACTTTTTTTATGCCTTGAGAATAGTTAGTACTAGTGTTGTGACGCTTAGGCTCAGTTTTGGACTCTAGTATAAGTACCTTAAATCATAGATTCTTAAATTTGCTTAACTTATTTGACTGGAGTGTCGTGGTAAAACTAATCCTGAGTGAGTTATGTGCCAGGTCTGTGTGAGATTTGTAAGTATTTTGTGCATTGCATTTGATGTCTAGAACTTTCCCTGTGTGTGTGCAAAGCGAAATAATAGTCTTGTTCAATCTGGGAAGTGATATAGGCGTTTCTTTGTTGAGCTAGATATATGTAGTTTACCCGTCTAAATGTGATGTATCGTGGTTAACCCCTTTGAGCCTATAATCATGTTTCTTTGGTAACCACATTACAAGTCGTACCTCTTTGTTTGAATCGACCATATATTTGAACCTTGTTACCTCTCATGAGCACTTGAATTGTGATGAATTATGAAAAAGTTAAAGTGTGGGGTAGTGGGTTGGCTTATGAATGGAACAAATGAAATGAGGAGAAAGGTGCGATGTTTTGAAAAAGGAAAAAAGATGTCAATAAAAGTCACTTGAAAAAAAGAGAGAGAAAAAAACAATAGTTGTATTTTATGAAAAATAATTATTGATGGTGGTGGCTAGTAATATACTTGTGCTTAAAGAAGTATGGGGTAATATAAATTGAAGTGAAGGTGGAATTTTGGTTTGACATAAGTATGGGTTGTAGTATTAAAGTATATGTATTAAAGTGCTTAAGGGAGGTATAGTCACTCATATCCAAATGTATCCTACCCGACCCGCAGCCCACATTACAACCAATTAAAGTCCTACTTGATCTTAAACGGAATGAGCTCGATTAGTAGAGCATTACATTACGGGCAAACTATGGTGCATCATCTATGGCATATGAATGTTATTTCTGAGAGCTAGTGAATTTTTCCTATCTTGAGTTCCTACGTTATTAAAATTCATTGTGTATGGAACTAAGCTCTTTGTTGGGTGAGGGCACGTGATTCATTAAGGAAAGGTAATGTCATTGACCTCCATATTAGAGTAAGTAAGTGAATTGTGAATAAGGCATGGTATTTGTTAGTAAAATCTTGAGGTGAGGATGTTACACCTTTGTGCTTAGACTATTTTAAAGATTGTTGGTGTGATGAGTTAAGTGAATTGCTTAAAAGGGTTGTGTCTAAAAGTGTAGTTTGATTTCTCCAGGAAGGGCAATGTTTAAGTGTGGGGTATTGATGTATTGCTATAATTTCATACTTTAGTACATTATTTGCCTCGCATTTGATGCTTTAATGATAAACTACACTTTATTTGCACGTAATGGAGTCTATTTTATGTGTAGGTGAATTGGAGATGAAAGTAAAGCAAAAGGAAATTTAAAGTCTAAAGCGTGCTCGAAAACAATTGAAAAGAAGAAAGAAAGAAGTGATTAGCGGATAAATGAGAAAGCTGGCGAAGCAACGCTTTTAGCTCGCGTCAGAACTGGTCGGGCTAGCCTTTTAGGTCGCGTGGGATCAGTCTGGGCGAAGCGGGGCGAGGTTCACTTTGCATTAAGGCTGGTGAAGCTAGGTCTGGGGCGAGGTCCAGCTCCCGTGAAGCCTCACAAGGCGAGGTCTGAGGCGCGCACACTCCGAACTTTGAAAGCTTATTTCGTCTCTTGGTTTGACTAGGACTTGGCCTATGTCGTTTAGGTCTTTTACTACACATATAAATAGACATAAAACGCCACTTCTGAGGGAGTTTTGGCAACCGGAGGCAAGAATAGCTCGTGGAACAATTGTTGGGAGTTAGAATCAATGATGCAAAATGTTTTGGATATTGTTATTATGAGTAGGATTAGCTAAACTCGTAATCTACGATTTTGATGGAACCTATTGAAGGATGATTTTCCTGTTACGTTAATATAGATTTGCCGTAGTATTTTCTCTATCTGTTTAAGTACGTTATTATTGAGGTTGGTTGAAGAGCTCTCAATCCACTGTGCCTATTTAGTGTGTATTACTCAGAGGAGAGTGCTTATTTAGGTAGTTGTTGAACAATGTCAATCCTAACATATATGAGGGATCAATACGAAGGGTTTAAAGGTGGTATTAGGGATAACGAAACCTCCGTGCAATCCGAGTGAGCCGTACTTAATGCCAGCTAGCGTAATTCGAGATAATATATCTAGTAAATTGTGGTAGTTACTTGAGAGAGAATTATAACATGCGGAGCACTCATGATCGGTAGAGAAGACTTAGGCAAATTTATAGAAAATGTAGCGAAAAGGATTCCGACAATAGGGGAAATCATAACCTTAGATCATTCCAATTCTTGTCTACAACCCTTTCGT
This sequence comes from Nicotiana knightiana, assembly GCA_005239525.1. Taxonomy (NCBI): domain Eukaryota; kingdom Viridiplantae; phylum Streptophyta; class Magnoliopsida; order Solanales; family Solanaceae; genus Nicotiana; species Nicotiana knightiana. The sequence continues at coordinate 17,388 of ML439199.1, forward strand.
AGTTAGTTAGTAATTATTGCATTTCATTACGTGATATTTAGTTAATAAACATCCAATTTGTTACTTAAATATTTCTGAAGATTTATTGGGTGAATTTGTGCGAGTCTAGTAATTGTGTTTAATAGGTTAATTCCCTGCGGGATTCGACTCCGAACTTATTAACAGGAATATATTTGAAACGACTGTTTATCCCTTTTTATAAGGCATAGTTGGGTGTGATCAATGTTCCGAGTGTATTTTTCTCCTCAAAGTGGCGTCTCCCCTCACAAAATAGGCTTAGACTTGCTTTTATACGAGTTTGGAGGGGAGGGGGTCTTGGGCCGAAATAACCTTGTCCTAGTCAAGTTAGGATAACTTCCTGTCACCAGCTCCAAAGGTAGCGTGGGGCGCAAGGACTTTTTTTTAATTCTGTCTTATGCGCCACATGTAGCACCTAATTCTAGCCTGTGCGCTATTCTGTGGCCTTTTTTCCATTTCGCTCCTTTTTGCCTCCAATCTCGCTCCTTTGTCCCACATGGCCTATGGATGATTCCTACACATAAAAATACCATGAATTAGCACAAATCATCATATTTTACTTTCAAAATCTACGAAACATAAGTAAAATGCGAGGCAATATGCATATAATTATACATATTTTAAGCAAAATATCAGTGCAGAATTTGAAATATTAGTCGGCATGGCCAAAGACTATACATACTTACAAACACAATTAACTATTGGAAAAAGACATAATATCCCCCCTGAACTATGGTCGATTTTCAGTTACGTCGTTAATCATTGGGTGGTGACACGGAATAGAGAGTGCTTACTATGTGAGAGGCAAAAAAGAAATGTAAATCTGATTAATATGTACAAATGTCAATTTTGTTGTAGTGTAATTTATTTTGTTTATATGTTGTCAATATATAAGCTAATTCTGAAGGAAACAAAGAGCAGAACGCTCCCATTTGCTTATATACATGTACAATATATAATATAAAAGGAAAAATCAAAAAATCACTATCAAAATTCGTTACAGTTGACACATATTATATTTGTTGCGCGAATGAATACAACTGCACCAACCAATACAATTGATACATGTTGTATTCGTTACGCGAACGAATACAATTGACACATGCTGTATTCGTTGCATGTTTGAATACAAGTGATACAAACTAGTAAAAATTAAATAGTAGCTAAGAACAGTAAATAGGAAAACTATATTTACTAGGCTCTGAACTATAGTGATTTCTGAAAATTCCTCTATGTGAATCGCTATCATCCATTTGGGCTCGTTTTGTTCCAGCACTAAAAAATTTGTCTTTATATACAATCTTATTTGCTATGATTTGAAGAGAAACTTGGTAAGCGATGATACATTATTTATGTCCTTTCAATTTCACGGTGGATAACGTTAGTATAACAACACAAATTGAAAGGACTAATCAGTTTAATATTTTGGCAGGAAACAAGTTGGCATTGGAGCTAAAATATCAACAAGTAAAGTTATCAAAATATGAGTACGTTATTTACTTTAATACCATGCACGTCTGTAAATTATGTTGTCTAATGATTGCACGAGCTTGCTCATGTTGATGGTGAGAAGACATATTTAGGAAATCAAAAGGCATGTATTCAACAGTTTTTAATATTCAACGGTCGGGTTCTTTTAGGGATGATAGACTTGTGAAGATCCTAATTAGTATATATAATTTATCATTAAATATATCAGTTTGTAAATTGATTAATCGACTTATAACTTACTTAGATGCATCGTTGAATATTAAAATTAAAATGTTTGACCTATATCTATTAATAGTAAAAACAAAACGTCTCGACCTATATCGATTAATCTAAGTCATGTATTATTAGTGACGAACAAATGTAATCCATTAACTCTTGTATAATACAAATAGTGAATACACTAAATTTGTAACGATCCAGCCGGTCGTTTCGTGAGATTAGCCCCGTTTCCCCCATTTTTGTTTTATCATATATTTCTTAGCCTGTTTATGTTGTGTTGGGTTGGATGGTTTGGGTTCGGAGTGGTCGTGGTGAGAACAGAGGCACTTAGGCTCTTAAAGTAGCCTATTTGTTGAAAAGTCAAATTGAGAGTTGACTTATTGGTAAACGACCTTGGAATGCGGATTTTTTAGCTCGGATAGCTTTGCTAGGTTATTTGGGACTAAAGAGTGGGTTCGAAATTAAGTTTTGATGTCCGGTGTAGAATTAGGCTTGAATTGGCGAGAGTTAGTTTTTGGCAATTTTTGGTTGGCAGTGGAAAATAGGCTATCGGGGTCGGAATGGAATTCTGACAGTTGGACCAGGTTTGTAATGTCATTTTGGATATGTGTGAAAATTTTTAGGTCAATCGGATGTGTTTTGGTTGGTTTCGGCATCATTGGCGAAATTTAGAAGTTTCAAAGTTCATAGGTTTGAATTTGATGTAATTTTGGTGTCTTCATGTTGTTTTTGGTGTTTCAAAGGCTCGACTAAGTTGAATGATGCTATGGGTGTGTTGGTACATTTTGTTGGGGCCCCGAGGGGCTCGGGATTGATTTCGCATGGTTGGCGGAGGTTTGAACTTAGGAATTTGCAGCAAATAGTTGCTGGTGTTAAGCTACTTGTGTGGCCGCACCTGCGGACGGGCAGCGGCAGGTGCGATGCCGCAGGTGCGAAGGACCCTGTGCAGGTGCGAAGATAGGCCAAACATGAGGAATCCACAGGTGCAAAGAATTGGACGCATCTGCGAAGCCGCATGTGCGGAAAAGGGATCGCATGTGCGAGAATTGGACTGGTAGTGGGATTCGCGGGTGCGCACCTAGGACCGCAGGTGCGAGGAAAGGTCCGCATGTGCGGATTAATTTGGCAAAACAGTATAAAATGGTGCCTCCATGAATATTTTGGCATTTTCTCCATTGTTGCATGCGGATTGAGCTAAATTTAGAGCAAAATTGAAGAAAGAATTTGAGGGTCTTTAGTGGAGGTAAGTTCCCAGATTATAAAACTCGTTTCTATGCTATTTTGTTAGGATTAGGCTTGTAATTTGAAGAACTAAAGTAGAAAAAGTTTGGAAAAATGAGAGGAGGTTTGGAAAATTCTTTTGGCGATTTGGGTAGGCAATTGTGGTCCAATTGTGGTGTTATTGGTTTTTGTAGAATCGTGGGAGGACGAAGTTTCTAGTGATGTAAATTTTATCGAATTCCGAGACGTGGGCTTGGGGCTCGAGTTTGGCCTAATTTCGAGAATTTTGTATAAACTGATAGTTTTCGATTGGGTTTTGTTCCTTTAGCCTATATTGATGATGTTAATATGGTTTTGGTTAGATTCGGAGCAATCGAGAGCCAATTTGAGGGGCAAGAGCATCGCGGGTTAGTATTGTGGCCTGGTAGAGGTAAGTAATGGTTATAAATCTTGTCCTGAGGGTATGAAACCCCGAACTTCATATTTCTCACTATTTTTAGAGTGGCGCACATGTCAGATGACGAGTATGTGGCGCACACTGATTTTTGGATTGGACTTGGTCCTCTCCGCGGCAACCATTGAGTTGCTTATTTTACTCTAAATAATATGTTAAATTGTGTTCTAAAGACTATTTTTATGTTTGGGCTATAAGCCATGTTTGGGGCCTCGTGCCGACTTGTTTATACCCCTTGGAGGCTTTTTACTGCTATTTCCTCACTTTGGATTTATGATTTACACTAAGTCATATTGCGCTTAACTGTTTTCGTAACTCAGTCTGATTTACACTATTTTGAGATTTAAAAATGATGTTTTGGGTCGAGTACCCTATTTTACTGATACGCCCGAGGGGCTTTTGAGAGGTTCTGACTGAGTGAGGCCGAGGGCCTGATTGNGCTGATACTGAGTGGCTGTGAGGTGCTGATGGATGTTCTGCCTGAGGGGCGATTTATGATTCATGTTTTTTCCAGAGGGGATACTTATGATTTATTTAATTTTACACTAAATCCTTCGGTTATTTCAATTTCTGAAATTGTTAGAAAACACATTTTTCAAAGGATTTTTCTGAAGTTGGTTTTAAGGCATGATGATTTCATATATCTATGTNATATTTTAAACTGATAATAATGATTTTTATGTGTTTCTTGTAGCTTAGACTTGATTTATTTTCATTACTACTGAGTTGGCATACTCACATTACTCCCTGCACCCCTGTGTGAAGACACAGGTGGTGATACTGAGCGTTAGCCATCTATTCCATGTGGAGCCGGAGTTCGGGATATAGAGGTAGATGTTCAGCGTCCGCAGCATTTCTATTTTCCCTTCTTTTGTTGTATCTAGCTATTCGTTCAGAGGTTTTGTATTATAATAGTGGAGTTGTTAGTATATTTCTTAGATGCTCATGACCTGTTGACTCCGGATTTTGGGATGGTTTAGACTATTTAGCTGTTCATTTTCCCTAATGAATTCAGTAATTCTATATACTTTATTAAATGGTGTAATTGGTTGAGATTTTTGAAAGAAACTGTAATTATGTGATTGTTGGCTAGCCTAGTTCCACGATAGGCGCCATCACGACCAGTTTATTATTTGGGGTCGTGAAAAATTGGTATCAGAGCCTAGGTTACATAGGACTCAACAGTCATGAGCATGTTTAGTAGAATCTTGCGGATCGGTACGGAGACGTCTATACTTATCTTCGATAGGATGCGGAAACCTTAAGAACAATCTCATTTTCTTGGATTCTGTCGTGCTATTTTGTTGATTCTGTAAACCTAAACTTCTGTTGTTTGCTTCTCTCACAGATGGTGAGGACTCGCGCTACCGATCAGGATGATCAGCCGCTAGCTAGACCAGCGAGAGGTCGAGGCCGCGGTCGAGGCCGTGGTAGAGGTAGGGGCCAGCCCGTGTAGCAGCCAGCATAGTGCCAGTTGATCCTCCTACTATTCGGGGTCAGATTCCCGCCACAGATACTACAGCGGGAAAGGCTCAAGCACTAGAAGTGCCCATTGTTATTCTAGGTCTTCAGGAGACCTTGGATCAGATCTTGACGGTGTGTACCACCCTTGCCCAGGCAGTTGCCGCACTTCTCAGGCTGGGGGAGGCAGTCAGACTTCAGTTTCCCGGACATCTGAGCAGGCTACTCAGGGCCAGCAGACACTTGGACGGTTCCAGCCCAGCCGGTTGCTCTAGTTCGGGACTTCGTGGTTCCGGCTATGCTAGAGGACGAGCAACGTAGACTGGAGAGATTTAGTAGACTATAGCATCCGACATTCAGTGGTGCTGAGGGCGAGGATGCCAAGTGTTTTATGGATAAGTGTCAGAGGATGCTGGGTACTACTGGGATTTTGGAGACCAGTGGGGTCTCATTTGCTACATTTCAGTTTTCTGCTGCTGATTTCACTTAGTGGGAGTCTTTTGAGAGGCGTACGCCTGTTGGTTCAACACCCCCCACTTGGCAGCAATTCTCCACTATCTTTTTGGAGAAGTATGTACCTCAGTCACACAGGAAGGAGCAGTGCAGGCTTTTGGAGCAGCTGCGTCAGGGGGAGCTATTAATGACGTACTATGAGATGCGGTTTTCGGAGTTGGCTCGTCATGCTACCGAGTTGGTTCCTACTGATAGGGAGAGGGTTAAGAGGTTTGTGGATGGCCTCACTTATCTGCTCTGCCTATTTATGACCCTGGAGATAGTATCAGATGCTACATTCGAGCAGGTTGTTGACATAGCTCGAGATATTGAGTCGGTTCACCGCCAGGAGCAGGAGGAGAGGGAGGCCAAGAGGCCTCGTGGATCGGGCAGTTCTAGTGGTGCTCCTTCCAAGGGGTACTTTCACCATGGTAGAAGTCGTTCATTCAAGCCTCCTCAATCAGCCCGCCCAGCCTATAGTGGTGCATCTTCGGGGCATGGTCCCCGTGGTTGTCAGCCAGGTTGTACTTCATTCGGTTCCCTCCCAGCTCAGAGTGCAGCTCGAGCACCACCAATTCAGAGTTCTTCTATGCATGAGTCTTCCAGTGGCCATTCTGATGTCAGGGGGTTCTTTCAGTCCCCACCTCCAGCTCTAGGGAGTTGTTTCGAGTGTGGAGAGTTTGGGCACATATTGAGGAAGTGTACCCGTCTCCTCGGTGGTTCTTCTTAGCAGAAGGGCCAGCCCTCGACTTTAGCTCCAGCTACTTCACCACCTGCCCAGGCAGCCAGGGGTGGTAGTTAGTCAGCTAGAGGCCGCCCTAGAGGGGGAGGTTGAGCAGGTGGAGTTCAGGCCCGTATGTATGCATTTCCAGCCAGGCCTCATGCTATGGCCTCTGATGCAGTGATCGCAGGTATTGTGTCAGTCTGTTGCCCAGATGATTTGGCTTTATTTGACCCTGGTTCTAGATATTCCTATCTTTCTTCATATTTTTCCCATTTTCTGGATATGCCCCGTGAGTCTTTAGTTACCTTTGTTCATGTGTCGACTCCGGTGGGTGATACTGTTGTTGTGGACCGTGTGTATCGGTCGTGTGTGATATCTATAAGGGGTCTGGAGATCCGAGTGAACCTACTGCTACCCAGCATGGTCAATTTTGATGTGCTATTGGGCATGGATTGGTCATCTTCGTGTCATGCTGTTCTTGATTGTCACACTAAAACCGTGACCTTCGCTATGCTCGGATGTCCGAGGGTTGAGTGGAGAGGTTGTTCTGAGTATATGCCTAGCATGGTGATTTCCTACCTAAAGGCTCAGCGCATGGTTGAGAAGGGGTGTTTATCTTGTATGGATTTTGTGAGGGATGTTAGTGGTGAGACTCCCGCTATTAATTCGGTTCCTTTGATCTATGACTTTACGGACGTGTTTCCTGCAGACCTGCTGGGCATGTCGCCTGACAGGGACATTGATTTTGGTATTGACCTGGTGCCAGGCACCCAGCCTATTTCTATTCCACCTTATCATATGGCACCAGCGGAGCTAAAGGAGTTAAAGGAGCAGTTTCCGGAACTCCTAGATAAGGGGTCCATTCAGCCTAGTGTGTCACCTTGGGGTGCATCGGTGTTGTTCGTAAAGAAAAATGATGGTTCTATGCGTATGTGTATTGATTATTGGCGCTGAACAAAGTTGTGGTGAAGAATCGGTATCCCTTTCCTCGTATAGATGATTTGTTTGATCAGTTGCAGGGTGCCAGGGTATTTTCCAAAATTGACTTGCGTTTCGGTTATCATCAGTTGAAGAGTCGGGGGCTATACATCCCGAAGACTACTTTCAGGACTAGATATGGTCATTTGAGTTCCTAGTTATGTCATTTGGGATGACCAATTCCCCAACAGCCTTTATGCACTTGATGCACAGTGTATTTTGGCCTTATCTGGATTCCTTCCTCATCGTGTTCATTGATGATATCTTGGTGCATTCCCTATCTTTGGAGGATCATGAGCAACATTTGAGAGTTGTGCTTTAGACCTTGAGATAGAAGAGATTGTATGCAAAATTTTCGAAGTTTGAGTTCTGGCTTGATTTAGTAGCATTCTTGGGGCACGTGGTGTCCAATGAGGGTATTCAGGTTGATCCGAAGAAGGTAGAGGCGGTGCAGAGTGTGCCTAGACCGGCATCAGCTACTGAGATTCGTAGTTTCCCTTATTTTGAAGGGTAATACCGCCGTTTCATAGAGGGATTTTCATCTATTGCTGCACCTATGACCAGACTGACCCAGAAGGGTGCTCAGTTCAGGTGGACTGAGGAGTGTGAGGAGATCTTTCAGAAGCTCAAGTCAGCTTTTACTACAGCTCAAGTATTGATTTTTCCTATGGGTTCAGGTTCTTATACAGTTTATTGTGATGCCTCGAGAGTTGGCCTTGGAGCGGTTTTGATGCAAGACGGTAGGGTGATGACCTACGCGTCCAGACAGTTGAAGGTGCACAAGAAGAATTATCCAGTGCATGATCTTGAGCTAGCAGCTATTGTTCACGCCTTGAAGATTTGGCGTCATATTTGTATGGAGTGCATTGTGATATTTTCACTTTTCACCGTAGTTTGCAGCATCTGCTTAAGCAGAAGGATCTGAATTTGCGTCAGAGGATGTAACTGGAGCTTCTCAAGGATTATGACCTCACTATTTTATATCATCTGTGGAAGGCCAATGTAGTGGCCGATGCCCTGAGTCGCAGAGCGGAGAGTTTGGGGAGTCTAGCCTACCTTCCAGTAGCAGAGAGACCTTTAGCACTCGATGTTCAGGCTTTAGCGGGTCAGTTGGTGAGATTGGATCGATCAGCGCCTCCGCGGGTAATGGTTTGTGTAGCCTCCAGGCCTTCTCTTTATGATCAGATCAGAGCACACCAGTATGATGATCCACATTTGCTTGTTCTTCAGGACAGGGACCGTCGCGATGATGCCAGGGATGTAGTTATTGGTGATGATGGGGTCATGAGGATGCAGGAACGGATTTACGTTCCTAATGTAGGTTGACTTCGATATTTGATTCTTGCTGAGGCCCATACTTTGCGGTATTCCATCCATCCGGGTGCCGCAAATATGTATCAGGCTTTGAGGCAACATTATTGGTGGAGGCGGTTGAAGAAAGATATTATTGAGTTTGAGGCTCGGTATCTCAATTGTCACCAGGTCAAGTATGAACACTAGATACCAGGTGGATTGCTTCGGAGATTTGATATTACGGAGTGGAAGTGGGAGCGGATCACCATGCACTTCGTAGTTGGACTCCCATGGGCTTCGAGAAGGTTTGATGTTATAACGACCCGGTCGATCGTTTTGAGAGTTAGAACCCCGATCCCCTAATAACTGCTTCTCCCATGTCTATTTAAGTTATTGAAACTTGTCAGAGTATTGAGTGGTAAAATACAGAGTGATTTTGGACACATAGTCCTTAAATGTGGATTTTAGCCTTTGAAATCAGGCCGTAGCTAGAGCTGTGTGAAGACGGATCCAGAATGGAATTCCACCTAATCCGTTGGGTGATTCCGGGGTTAGGAGCATGTTCGCAATGTGTTTTCAAGGTCGGTTGTAGATTTACGCTTGAATTTGGCGAAAGTTAGAATTTTGCCGATTTCGGCCGATAGGTGAAATTTTGATATCGGACTCAGAATGGAATTCCGAAAGCGACAGCAGGTCCGTAATGTCATTTATGACCTATGTGAAATATTTGAGGTCATTCGGATGAGTTTAGACGTGTTTCGGCATCGAATGTGAATTCTAGAAACTTCTTAAGTTCTTAGGCTTGAATCTATGTATATTTGATGATTTTGATGTTATGAGATGTGTTTTTAAGTCCCGACCAAGTTTGAACGAGGTATTAGGGTTGGTTGGTAATTTTGGTTGAGGTCCCGGGGGCCTCGGGTGTGTTTCAGGTGTTCAAACAGGCATTTTTGGCTCAATAGCCTTAGCTGGTTTTCTGGTTTTTCTACAGCAGTATTTTGCTCTCTACGATCGCAAGGGTCCACCCGCGATCGCGTAAGGTAAATGTAAGAGGTCCTGAAATTTGTTCTCTGCGATTGCAAGAAGAGGTCCGCGATCACATTTTTTTGGAATCTTGGTCTTCGCGATCGCATGACCTGGACCGCTTTCGCTTAGAGTATTCTTGGTCTGGGGGAGTTTCAATATTTTTTCTATGCAGTCGTGTGGCCCCAACACGATCGCGTAGCTCTAGATCGTGAAGATTCGCGATTGCAGTTACCCAATCGCGATCGCGATGAAGGTTTTTAGGCGCGTGGCTTAATGCTCCCTGCAATCGCGACTCATTGTATGCGATCGCATAGAAGAAATACCTGGGCCGTCTTTCAAAGACCCAAGTCCAATGGTCTATGTTATTTTCACCATTATTGATTTTGAGAGCTCGGGAAAGGCGATATTTGGAGGTTTTTGCACCTGTGTGACTTGGCTAAGTGATTTCTACCCAACTTAGATTAATTTCCATGATTCCTAACTTAAATCTAGTTTTTAAAAATTCGAATTTTGGGTGGAAAATTTGGGAAAAATTTGATGAACTTCATAGACCGAATTATTGAGTTTTGAGTGGGTTTTTNAGATTCCAAGACATGGGCCCGCAAGAATTTTTTGGTGAATTTTCTAATTTCGCGTATTAGCTTCGAACTTATTAGCTATATTGCTTCCTTGAAATAATATTTACACTATGAAAATTGACTAGATTTGGGCCACCCGGAGTTGGATACTCGGGGCAAGAGCGTGGTATTGAGTTGATTAGCACAGTCAAGGTAAGTGGCTTGCTTAACTCTGTGTTGGGGACTTCCCCTTAGGAATTTTATACTGATTTTGTTACGTGGACGCCGTGTATGTGAGGTGACGAGTGCGTACACGGTTCATTTTTGCTAAAATTCCTTTTTTCCTTCCATGCAATCACTCATTTTCATTCCTATATTACTATTTCCTGTCTTAACTGAATAGATAGCTTAAGAATAAGCATGCCTACTCTAGTACAAATATAGGGGATATATTGATACATTTTCCTTATTCCTTTGTATAAAGCTATAGTAGTTCATAGTTTGCGACTTTATGATGTTCCGAGTTTTGGGAAAGTAAAAGATGTAAATGCCGAGCGGCTAAATTTTATAGTATTGCTTCTTCTTTACTGTTTCTATTATTGTTTTTGTCTTAGTTTCCGCAAATTTTAGGCTTACCTAGTTGTAGAGACTAGGTGTCGTCACGAGACCGTTCAGAGGGTAATTCGGGTCGTGACAAGTTGGTATCAAAGCGTCTACATTCATAGGAGTCACAAGTCACAAGCCAGTTTATTAGAGTCTCGCGGATCGGTGCGGAGATGTCCGTATCTATGTTCGAGAGGCTATGTAACTGTTAAGAAAAATCAAATTCCTTGGAAATCCTTATCGTGCTAGTTACTTTCATCAAATTCTTAAACTCTCTTCTATTCTTTCTTACAGATAGTTCGCACCCGCACTGGACGTACTGATGACCAGGCACCCGAGCCCCCAATCAGAGCCACTAGAGTCAGGGGCTGGGGCAAAGGAAGAGCACGCGGTGCAGCCCGAACACTGGCTAGAGCAGAGGAAAAGGAGTCCCCAACGGCCGCAGTTGGAGGGGCACAAGAAGGTCCCTACTATTACTCCATCCCTCCAGAAGACATTGTCTTAGTTCTTGGGTTCCTTCAGTACTCTGTCTCGGGCGGGACAACTTCCGATAGCTCCAGCTACATCCCAGGCCGGGGGAGGGACACAAACTCCCACAGCCTGTACTCCTGAGAAGAGGGTCCATATTGGGTAGTTTCCAGAGTATATTCCTATGCCCCCAGCAGCTCCAGCTCACCCTGAGACAAGGATAGCTATTCCTGAGGCATAGCAGCTCCGACTTGAGAGGTACAAGAAGTACCACCCACCTGAGTAGAGCGGAATAACTTCGGATGACGCCTTGGGTTTTCTTTAGGGGTGTCATCGCATTCTCCGCACTATGGGTATTGTGGAGACGAGTGGGGTTTCTTTCACTGCTTTCCAGCTGAAGGGAGCAGCTTATCAGTGGTGGCGTGCTTTTGAGCTTAGTATTCCGGATGAGGCAGCTTCACTTACTTGGTCTCAGTTCCTCGAGATGTTCTTACTTGAGTTTGTCCCTCAGAGCTTTAGGGATGCTTGGCGTGCGGAGTTTGAGCAGCTACGCCAGGGTACCATGACTGTGTCAGAGTATGCAATCCGTTACAACGATTTGGCTCGCCATGCACCAGCTTTGATTGTCACTGTCATAGAGAGGGTTCGACGCCTTATTGAGGGACCCCACCCCAGTATTAGGACCAGCATGGAGAGAGTTGGAGACCGATATTTCTTACCAGCAGGCTGTGAGTATTGCCTAGAGGATTGAGACTATGTCAGGAGCCTGTGCACCACCAGCACGCTATGGTAGGGGTTTTATGTGTCGCCCCATTCATTCATATCTTCCAGTAGCCAGTGGTATTCCAGCCTCTCCTAGACCTCATGAGCCTTATTATGCACCACCATTATCTCAGGTGCCTCCTGCTTGAGCTGCTATCACTGGCCTGTCCAGCAGGCCAGTTTAGAGTCAGCAGTAGCCGCCATGCCCTCCGAGGGGTTGTTTTGGGTGTGGTGACCCTCGCCATGTGATCAGAGATTGCCTTAGAGCAAGGAGGGGTGCACCACCTCAGACTTATCAGGTTCCACGTCTTCCACCGGGTCCTCCAGCTATTCTTCCAGCCCGCACAGAGGCCGTTGATTCAAATTCGGTCATCACAGGTATTTTCCCTGTCTGTCATATGGATGCATCCGTATTATTTGATCCAGGTTCTACGTACTCATATATATCTTCTTACTTTGCTTAGCATTTGGGAATATCTCAGGATTCTTTGAGTTCCCCTGTATATGTTTCTACTCCTGTTGGAGATTCCCTTGTTTTGGACCGCGTATATCTGTCGTGCTTGATTGTTATTAGTGGTTTTGAGACCAGGGCTGACTTACTATTACTCAGTATGGTAGATTTCGATGTTATTTTGGGTATGGGCTGGCTGTCTCCCTACTATTATTTTCTTGATTTTCATGCCAAGACCGTGACGCTGGCTATGCCAGGATTACCGAGGTTAGAATGGAGAGGTTCCTTAGAGTATACTCCCCGCCGAGTCATTTCTTTTCTTAAGGATCAGCGGATGGTTGAAAAGGGGTGTGATGCGTATTTGGTTTATGTGAGAGATGTTAGTGCTGAGACCCCTATAGTTGAGTCAGTTCCAGTTCTCAGGGACTATCTTGATGTATTTCCAGCTGATCTTCCAGGTATGCCACCCGATAGAGACATTGATTTCGGCATTGACTTGTTGCCGGGCATTCAGCCCATTTCCATTCCCCCATATCGCATGGCTCCTCCTGAGTTAAAGAAGTTGAAGGAGCATTTGCAAGAGGTGGTTGATATGGATTCATCAGGCCTAGTGAATCACCTTGGGGTTCTCCAGTGTTATTCGTGAAGAAAAAGGATGGCTCGATGCGCATGTGTATTGACTACCGGCAGCTGAATAAGGTGACAGTGAAGAACAGGTACCCATTGCCTCGCATTGATAATCTATTTGACCAGTTACAGGGTGCTAGGGTGTTCTCCAAGATTGATCTGCGTTCGGTATATCATCAATTGAAGATTCGGGAGCCGGATATCCCAAAGAGTGCCTTCAGGACCAGATATGGCCACTATGAGTTCCTTGTTATGTCATTTGGGCTGACCAATGCCCCAGCAGCCTTCATGCACCTGATGCACAGTGTATTTCGACCTTATCTTGATACTTTCGTCATTGTGTTCATTGATGACATTCTGGTATATTCTCGATCCCAGGAGGACCATGAGCACCACTTGAGGACCAGGCTTCAGACATTGAGGGAGAAGAAGTTGTATGCCAAGTTTTCTAAGTATGAATTTTGGCTTGATTTTGTGGCATTACTAGGAAATGTGGTGTCCTCGGATGGGATCAAGGTAGATCTGAAGAAGACGGAGGCGGTTCAGAATTGGCCCAGACCGTCCTCAGCTACTTAGATCTGCAATTTCCTCGGTTTAGCTGGGTATTATCGCAGTTTTCTGGAGGGATTTTCATCCATTGCAGCGCCCATGACCAGACTGACCCAGAAAGGTGCACCTTTTATATAGACTGAGGAGTGCGAGGAGAGATTTCAAAAGCTCAAGACAGCCCTGACTACAGTCCCAGTGTTAGTATTACCCACGGGTTCAGGGTCCTATATAATCTATTGTGATGCTTCGAGGATTTTCCTGGGAGTGGTGTTGATGCAGGACGATAGGGTGATTGCCTACGCGTCCAGGAAGTTAAAGGTGCATGAGAAAAACTACCATGTCCATGATCTCGAGTTGGCATCGATTGTTCACGCCCTGAAGATATGGTGCCATTATTTATATGGTGTTCCCTGTGAGATATTCATGAATCACCGGAGTTTGTAGCACATATTCAGGCAGAAGGATATCAATTTGCGCCAGCATAGGTGGTTGGAGTTGCTAACGGACTATGACATCACTATACTATACCATTCGGGAAAGGCCAATATGCTGGCCGACGCCTTGAGTCACCGGGCGGAGAGTTTGGGGAGTTTGGCATATCTTCATGCAGCTGAGAGGCCTCTACTCTTAGATGTTAAGTCCTTAGCCAGTCAATTCGTGAGATTGAATCTTTCTGAGCCTTATCGGGTGCTAGCTTGTGTGGTTGCTCGGTCTTCTCTTTATGACCGCATCAGAGAGCGCCAGTATGATGATCCCCACTTTATGGTTCTTCAGGACAGGGTCCAGTGGGGTGATACCAGGGACGTGACTATAGGCGATGATGGCGTGATGAGGATGCATGATCGTATCTGTGTGCCAAATGTGGATGGGCTTCGGGAGTTNAGACTTTGAGGAAGCATGGTGCTAGTTGGGTAATTATGGACCGACTGACCAAATCAGCCTATTTCATTCCAGTATTGACAACATATTCATCTGAGAGGTTGGCTGAGATTTATATCAGAGATATTGTTCGCCTCCACGGTATCCTAGTATCTATCATTTTAGAAAGAGGTAGGCACCAGGGTATAGTTGAATACAACTTTTCACTCTCAGACGAACGGGCAGTCTGAGCGCACGATTAAGATTCTCGAGGATATGCTCTATGCTTGTGTGATAGATTTTGGAGGGTCATGGGATCAATACTTTCCTCTTGCAGAGGTTTCTTATAATAACAGCTATCAGTCCAGCATTCAGATGATGAAGTATGAGGGTGTGAATGGTAGGCAGTGCAGGTCTCCAGTAGGATGGTTTGAGCCGCGCGAGGACTGATTGTTGGGTACAGACTTTGTTCAGGATGCCCTGGACAAGTTGAAGGTGATTTAGGAGAGACTTCGCACAGCTCAGTCCCGGAAGAAGAGTTATGCGGACCGGAAGGTTCGTGACTTGGCATTTATGGTTGGTGATCGGGTCTTTCTTCCGGTAGCGCATATGAAGGGCGTCATGATATTCGGGAAGAAGGGTGAGTTGAGTCCGAGGTTCATTGGCCCTTTTGAGGTGTTGCAGCGGGTTGGGGAGGTTGCTTATGAGTTGGCTTTGCCTCCCAACTTAGCAGAAGTTCATCTGGTATTCCACATTTCCATGCTCCGGAAGTATCACGATGATCCGACTCATGTTTTGGGTTTCAGCTCAGTCTAGGTGGACAAGGATCTATCATATGTTGAGGAGCATGTGGCTATTTTGGACAGGCATGTCAGGAAGCTCAGGTTGAAGAATATTTCCTCAGTTAAGGTTTAGTAGAAGGGTCATCCGTTCGAGGAGGCGACTTGGGAGACCGAGCAGGACATGCGGAGTCGGTACGCTCATCTTTTCACAGCTTCATGTATGTCTCTATACTCATTCGAGGACGAACAATTTTCTTAAGAGGGGGAGAATGTAATGACCCGGTCGGTCGTTTTGAGAGTTATCGCCCCGATCCCCTAATAACTTCTTCTCCCATGTCTATTTATGTTATTGAAACTTGTCGGAGTATTGAGTGGTAAAATTCTGAGTGATTTTGGACACATGGTCCTTAAATGTTGATTTTAGCCTTTGAAATCAGGCCGTAGCTAGAGCTGTGTGAAGACGGATTCAGAACAGAATTTCGTCAACTCCGTTGGGTGATTCAGGGGTTAGAAGCGTGTTCGGAATTTGTTTTCGAGGTTGGTTGTAGATTTAGGCTTGAATTGGCGAATGTTAGAATTTTGATGATTTCGGCCGATAGGTGAAATTTTGATATCGGAATCGGAATGCAATTCCATAAGCGACAGCATGTCCGCAATGTCATTTATGACCTGTGTGCATGATTTGAGGTCATTCAGATGAGTTTAGACATGTTTCGGCATCGAATGTGAATTCTAGAAACTTCATAAGTTCTTAGGCTTGAATCTATGCATATTTGATGATTTTGATGTTATGAGATGTGTTTTTAAGGCCCGACCAAGTTTGAATGAGGTATTAGGGTTGGTTGGTAATTTTGGTTGAGGTCCCGGTGGCCTCGGGTGTGTTTCGGGTTTTAAACGGGCATTTTTGGCCTAATAGCCTTAGTGGTTTTCTGGTTTTTCTACAGCAGTATTTTGCTCTATGTTATCGCAAGGGTCCACCCACGATCGCGTAAGGTAAATGTGAGAGGTCCTGCGATTGGTTCTCTGCGATCGCAAGAAGAGGTCTGCGACCGCAGTGTGTTGGAATCTTGGTCTTCGCGATCGCATGTCCTGGACCCAATATTCTTGGTCAGGGGGAGTTTCAATATTCTTTCTACGCGGTCGCATGGCCCCAACCACAAAAGCGTAGCTCTGGGTCGTGAAGGTCCGTGATCGTAGTACGCAATCACGGTCGCGATGAAGGTTATTAGGCGCGTGGCTGAATGCTCTCCGTGATCACGACTCATTGTACGCGATCGCATAGAAGAAATACCTAGGCAGTCTTTTAAAGACCCAAGTCCGAGGGTTAATGTTATTTTCATCATTTTTTAATTTGAGAGCTCGGGAGAGGCGATTTTTGGATGTTTTTGCACCTGGGTAACTTGGCTAAGTGATTTTTACCCAACATACATTAATTTCCATGATTCCTAACTTAAAATCTTTAAAAATTCAAATTTTGGGTGGAAAATTTTGGAAAAATTGTATGAACTTCATAGAGCGAATTATTGAGTTTTGAGTGAGTTTTTGACATCCGATTTGAGAGATTTTTGTATGATTAGACTCGTGAGTAAATGGGAGTCCGGAAAATATAATTTTTACCCGATTTCGAGATGTGGGCCCGCAGGAATTTTTTGGCGAATTTCCTAATTTCACATTTTAGCTTCGAACTTATTAGCTATCTTGCTTCCTTGAAATAGTATGTACACTATGCAATCGAATTGACTAGATTTGGGCCACCCGAAGTTGGATACTCGTGGCAAGAGCGTGGTATTGAGTTGATTAGCACATTCAAGGTAAGTGGCTTGCCTAACTCTGTGTTGGGGACTTCCTCTTAGGCATTTTATACTGATTTTGTTACGTGGACGCCGTGTACGTGAGGTGACGACTGCGTACACGGATCATTTTTGCTAAAATTCCATTTTTCCTTACATGCAATCACTCATTCTCATTCCTATATTATTGTTTCATGTCTTAACTGAGTAGTTAGCTTAAAAATAAGCATGCCTACTTGTCCTTACTTGATTTCCTCTTATTTGCTACTAGTTGCACCATGCTTAGGTAGTCTTACTTTATTCTTGCCTGTTGTTTTTCCTGAACTATTTAATTAAGCCGTATCCAACATACTTCTACAGTGCATATTTAAATTGGGACTACGGACCGAGATCCAGGAGCTTCCCCCTGTACTGCATTGCATATTTAAATTGGGACTACGGACCGAGATTCGGGAGCTTTCTCCTATACTTCATTGCATATTTAAATTGGGACTACGGACGGAGATCCGGGAGCTTTCCCCCTTGTACTGCATAGCATATTTAAATTGGGACTACAGACTGAGATCCGGAAGCTTTCCCCTTGTACAGCATTGCATATTTACTGTTGAGATATATGTTGTGCTGAGCCGAGGGCTCTCTTTCTGTTATTAATTCTTCCAGTTTCCATTTATCCTGTTTATCATTGCTTATCTATATTTCACTGTTTAAATTTATAAGTGACTTGTTACTTGACTGGGGTTAAGCTTGGCACTTACTGAGTACCGAATGTGGAGTACTCACACCCTTTCCTGCGCATGGTTTCCCCATGTGCAGATCCAGGTACCAGTGCACCGTACAATGGCTAGCGTATCTTAGCAGCTTCTTAGGAGACTGCGAGGTAATTCTTCCTCGTGTGCAGGATCTTACGAGTCCCCTTCCTACTCTAGTACAGATATAGGGGATATATAGATACAATTTGCTTATTCCTTTGTATATAGCTACAGTGGTTCAGAGTTTGTGACTTTGTGATGTTCCGGGTTTTGGGAAAGTAAAAGATGTAAAGGCCGAGCGGCTAAATTTTGTAGTATTGCTTCTTATTTATTGTTTTTATCTTATTTTCCACAAATTTCAGGCTTACGTAGTCGTAGAGACTAGGTTCCATCACGAGACCATTCGGAGGGTAATTCGAGTCGTGACAGATGCTATGTAGGTTATTGTGGATCGGCTGACCAAGTTCGCACATTTCATTCCTGTTGGTACTACTTATTCTTCAGAGCGGTTAGCTGAGATTTATATCAGGGAGATTGTCCGATTACATGGGGTTCCACTTTTTATTATTTCTGACAGACGTACTCAGTTCACATTTCAATTTTCGAGAGTCGTACAGAGAGAGTTCGGTACTCAGGTCGAGTTGAGCACATTGTACCATCCTCAAACCGACGGGCAGTCGGAGCGTACTATTCAAATTTTGGAGGATATGTTTCCTGCATGTGTCATTGATTTTGGGGGTTCATAGGACCAGTTTCTGCCACTCGCAGAGTTTGCATATAAAAATAGTTATCAGTTGAGTATCCAGATGGCTCTGTATGAGGCTTTATATGGTAGGAGGTTCAGATTTCCAATTGCTTGGTTTGAGCTGGACGAGGCTAGACTATTGGGAACAGACCTGGTTCAGGATGCGTTGGGTAAGGCGAAGTTGATTCAGGAGCGGCATCGCACGGCGCAGTCTAGGCAGAAGAGCTATGCGGACCGGAAGGTCTGAGATGTGTCTTTCATGATTGGGGAGAAGGTACTGCTGAAGGTGTCACCCATGAAGGGTGTTATGAGGTTCGGGAAGAAGGGAAAGCTGAGGCCCTTATTTATTGGGCCTTTTGAGGTGCTTCAGAGGGTTGGGGAGGTGGCTTATAGACTTGCCATGCCTCCCAGTTTATCGAGTATTCATCCGGTGTTCCATGTTTCGATGCTCCAGAAGTATGTTGGTGACCTGTCTCATTTATTGGACTTCAGCAGGGTTCAACTCGAGGGTAATATGTCATATGAGGTAGAGCCAGTGGCTATTTTGGGTCGTCAGGTCAGAAAGATGAGGGCTAAGGATATAGCTTCAGTGAAGGGTCAGTGGAGAGGACAGCCGGTGGAGGATGCCACCTGGGAGACCGAGCGGGAGATGCGGGACAGATATCCTCACTTATTCCAGACTCCAGGTA
The DNA here is from genome assembly GCA_005239525.1 of Nicotiana knightiana. Lineage (NCBI taxonomy): Eukaryota > Viridiplantae > Streptophyta > Magnoliopsida > Solanales > Solanaceae > Nicotiana > Nicotiana knightiana. Next base: position 36,395 of record ML439199.1, read on the forward strand.
TATTTCTAGACCCGTACGAACGTTTGTTTAAGAGGGGGAGGATGTAACGACCCGATTTCGTGAGATTAGCCTCGTTTCCCCCATTCTGCTTTATCATATATTGCTTAGCTTGTTTATGTTGGGTTGGGTCGGATGGTTTGGGTTCAGCGTGGTCGTGGTGAGAATAGAGGCACTTAGCCTCTTAAAATAGCTTAATTGTTGAAAAGTCAAACTCAGAATTGACTTATTGGTAAACGACCTTGGAATGCAGATTTTATGGCTCGGATAGCTTCGTTACGTGATTTGGGACTTAGGAGTGGGTTCAGAATAAAGTTTTGATGTCCGGTGTAGAATTAGGCTTGAATTGGCGAAAGTTAGTTTTTGGCGATTTCTGGTCGGCAATGGAAAATAGGCTGTAGGGGTCGGAATGGATATGTGTGAAAATTTTCAGGTCAATCGGATGTGTTTTGGTTGGTTTCGGCATCATTGGCGAAATTTAGAAGTTTCAAAGTTCATAAGTTTGAATTTGATGTAATTTTGGTGTTTTCGTGTTGTTTTTGGTGTTTCGAAGGCTCGACTAAGTTGAATGATGCTATGGGGTGTGTTGGTATGTTTGGTTGGGGCCCCGAGGGGTTCGGGATTGATTTCAGATGATTTGCAGAGGTTTGAACTTAGTAATTTGCAGCAAATAGCTGCTGGTGTTAAGCTACTGCTGTAGCCGCAGGTGCAATGCTGCAGGTGCGATACCGCAGGTGCGAAGGACCCTGCGCAGGTGCGAAGATAGGTCAGACAGGAGGAATCCGCAGGTGCGAAGAATTGGACGCACCTGCGATGTCGCATGTGCGAAAAAGGTATCGCAGGTGCAAGAATTGGACTGTTAGTGGGATTTTGCAGGTGCGCACCTGGGACCGCAGGTACGAGGAAAGGTCTGCATATGCAAATTAACTGGGCAGAACAGTATAAAATTGTGCCTCCGCGAATATTTAGGCATTTTCTCCATTGTTGCATGGGGATTGAGCTATGTTGAGAGCAAAATTGAAGAATGAATTTGAGGATCTTCAGTTGAGGTAAGTTCCCGGATAATAAAACTCGTTTCTATGATATTTTGTTCGGATTAGGCTTGTAGTTTGTAGAATTAAAGTACAAAAAGTTTGGAAAAATGAGAGGAGGTTTGGAAAATTCTTTTGGCGATTTTGGTAGGCAGTTGTGGTCTGATTGTGGTGTTCTTGGTATATGTATAATCGTGGGAGAACGACGTTTCTAGTGATGTAAATTTTATCGAATTCCGAGATGTGGGCTCGGGGCTCAGGTTTTGCCGAATTTCGAGAACTTTGTATAAATTGATAGTTTTCGATTGGGTTTTGTTCCTTTAGCGTATATTGATGATGTTAATCTGGTTTTGGTTAGATTCGGAGCAATCGGGAGCCAATTTAAGGGGCAAGAGCATGGCGGATTAGTATTGTGTCCCGGTAGAGGTAAGTAATGGTTATAAATTTTGTCCTGTCATGACCCAAATTCCCTCTGTTGGGTATCTTGATGGCACCTAGTCTTAGGGACTAGGTAAGCCTAGCAATTACTGAATAACAACAAAAATAAAAGGAAAACTAACAGTCTTGAAATAGAATCTCAACATAATATACAAACATTCCCAAAACCAGTAGTACAAGTCATAAGCTCTACGAATCTTCTACAACTTCTAAGTACAACTGTTTGGAAATAAATACAANTGAAAATAAATACAACATTGTATGATTCATAAATACAAAGAAGGTGACTCTGAAGCCTGCGAACGCAGCATCAGGGTACCTTGAGTCTCCTCGACAATCATCCACACAGGTACTACAATATATACCTGGATCTGCATACTAAAATGTGCAGAAGTGTAGTATGATCACACCACAGCGGTGCCCAGTAAGTATCAAGACTAACCTAGGTGGAGTAGTGACGAGGACTAGTCAAGACACCACTAATCTAAAAAATAAATAACATGAATATAGAAATGACCGAACGTTACATCTATCTAAGACTTCACGAAATAATTCACAACAATGACAATATAAAGCGGAAAGAAACTACACAAATCAATTACGAAACATCACAAAAATAAACAGAAAGATGGACAGCAAAACAAGCAGAATTGAAAGGAAACACAATACAATAGAGAACACAAAAAACTCAACTCCACGTTGGTTCGTTCACATCTGGCCTTAGCCATTAAAATCCATAACTGGTAGAAATCATTAAACAACCGTTCATATGAAAAACTTTTGCAAATAAAATCATTTTTTGTATGGAAGAGTTTCCTTTGCAAACATACTTTCTCCAAAAGTAGATATAAGTATATTTAATAGAGAGAATAACGTAAAACATAGTTTCTTTCAAAATACGAAACTTCCCAAAGATGTTCTCCCAATAAATGACTTCCAAATATCATTTTAGGCAAGATTAATGCTTTTAAAATATACCTTCGATGTAAAAGTCATTCAAATATAATCATTTCAAAACCATTGCTTTTTCAATAATACTTTTCCAATAAAATCCCTTCATCAAAATCTCCTCAAGATTTATCCACCGGAACTTAGTCCGTAACTCAGAAATTTTCCATGCAGCACGGGAGGAATATCAAATCTTGCCAATAAATGCAGTAAGAGATCAGTGGAATATCCAAATTTAGAACAACCGAATAAAATACAAAGACAAGTGCACGTTATCACCCTTCGTGCTTTTAATCTCATCCTCACCAAAACAAGTGCATTAAATAGAAAATAGGAACAACAGAAATAATAATGCATAAACACTCGGCACGGAATCTCCCCTCGTGTATAACCTCACAAACACTCGGCATGGAATGTCCCCTCATGGAATAAATAAATAAACACTCGGCACGGAATGTCCCCTCGTGCATAACCTCACAAACACTCGGCACGGAATGTCCCCTCGTGCAATAAATAAATAACACTCGGCACGGAATGTCCCCTCATGCAATAAATAAATAAACACTCGGCACGGAATGTCCCCTCGTGCATAACCTCACAGACACCCGGCACGGAATGTCCCCTCGTGATAAAATAACATAAACAACAATTTAACAAGGGAAATCAACAATAAGAACCATAAATCACAGCATTCAAAAATCAACAATAATAACCATAAATCACAACAACCGGAAATCAACAATAAGAACCATAAATCACAATATCCCGACAAGGGAATCAACAACGCAAACAGTATCATTAACAGTATAAACAACAATAGAAATCATACCATCCCGGCAAGGGATTCAACAATGAAAACAACATCATCCGGCAAGGGAAAAAACTATAACCAATCTCGCCTAAACAATTAACTTTACGAAATAAAGCTCAGCTCAAACAAGGGCCCAATAATAGGAAACATCAAGAAAACACCAACCACATAAATGTTTATCAACTAGTTCCAAGTAGCACATAAGGGAAAAATCATATAAAGCACAATGTAAGACTCACGGACATTCTTGATACCAAACGAACGAATATTCTCTCTACGACTAAACAACTATAAATCTTGATAACACTAGTATAGTCAATGTGGCAGTTTTAGGAAGCAAGTATAGCATGAAGATAGGAGCGTAAGATATTCAATTAAGTCGATTAAGATCAAATATCCAACAAACGGAACGCAAAAGCAAGTAATTCTAATCTAAGCAGGAAAGGATGAAATTAACAACCAAGAATTCAAACGTAACAATTACAACTCATGCACAAGTAACATAAGAACCTACGAATCCTAAAAGGACAATCTATTAGAAAATAAGTTCGAGTACACACTCGTTACCTCGCATGCTCGGACTAAAATCAACAAGGAAGACTCAATCCTAAGGGGTAGTTCCCCCACACAAGGTTAGGCACGATACTTACCTCAAAGACGACAATCTGGTACTCAAAAATAGACTTCTCGGGCGAAAAGACCCCCGGACGGCTCAAAATCAACTAAAACAACTTCCAAATACACATAAAATGTATAAGGAACTATTCTGAATAGTAAAGTTTCAATCTTTACAAAATTATAAAAATCGGCTAAAAAGTCGACCCCCGGGCCCGCACCTCAGAACTCGACAAATTTTACAAAATCCGTTTTCCCATCCCATACGAGTTCCACCATACAAAATTTATCTAATTCCGATATCATTTGGTCCCTTAAATCATGATTTTTCAATTTAGGAATTTTCTTTTAAAACCCACAATTTTCCCAACTCAAAACACAAATCATATGATAAAAACAAGAACTAATTCATGGAATATGCTTAATTCTAGTTGAAGAACCCTTAACCATTCGAATTGTGTGAAAAACCCATCAAAAATCGCCATGGTCTGAGCTCTAGAGGTCAAATATGATAAAAATGGTGAAACTCCCGATTTTGGAGTTTTATAATCTGCCTAAGTTTTTGTTCAATGCGATCGCAGACGAGATGATGCGATCGCATAGAAGGAAGGATGACCGTTGGTGAAATTGCACTACGTGATCACGTGCAACACCGTGCAATCGCATAAGAAGGGAGGGGAAGTGTATGCGAACGCGGGGCATTATTTGCAATCGCATAAAAGGAACAAGTCCTGGCTCGAACCAGTGTCATGTGCGATCGCGAAGGACGAATGCAAGCGCGGATAATAAAATGGCTAGACCAATGCAATCGTGGACCAATTATTGTGAACGCGATGAAATAAAAATGGGTGGGTGCAAGACAACACTACGCGATCACGACCACTTTTATGCGGTCGCATAGAAGGAAACCAGTAACAGCATCAGCAGTGCAAAAAAAGGGAAAATTGACACGGAACCTATCCGAAACACACCCGAGGCACCGGGACCCCGTCTAAATGCAAAAACAAGTCCTATAACCTAATACGAACTCGCTCAAGGGTCCAAATCACATAAAATAGCACTAAAATGACGAATCAAACAAAAAATTAATGAAATTCCTCAAAACTTCTTTAAACATAAAATTTTTGCATTTAAGGTCCGAATCACGCCAAACGAAGTCCGTTTCATACCAAACTTCACAGGTAACACATATAAATCATATCGAACCTGTACCGGGCTCCGGAATCGAGATACGGGCGCGATACCATAGGTTGCACATAACATTTCATTTTCAAAAACCTTTATATTTTTCAGAAAAAATTTTGTTTAAAAATTCATTTCTCGGACTTGGGACCTCAAAATTCGATTCCGAGCATACGCCCAAGTCCCATATTTTCCTACGGACCCTCCGAGACCGTCAAATCACAGGTCCAAGTCCGTTTACCAAAAACGTTGACCGAAGTCAACTTTATTAAATTTTCTAATACAAAATTATCATTTTTATCAATTTTTCACATAAGGTCTTCCTGGCTACACACCCGGGCTGCGCACTCAAATCGAGGTGGGATAGAAGGAGGTTTTCACGACCTCGGAACATAGAATTTGATAGAATATACAGGATGACCTTTTGGGTCATCACATCCCCCCCCCCTTAAACAAACGTTCCTTCTCGAACGTGCCAAGATTCACCTTGAACTCATCCAATCACCGATGGTACACTTCTAACACACACTCACGGGTGATCCCACGTCACCCAAACCCGATGATACAATCACAACCGCAATATTGCCTTCACATCACCACCGATAAGCCTTATACCTCTACTTCTCATCCTCTACTCATTTACAAAAGACCCGATTCTAAATCCATATCCGCGATTAGCCTCAATCAGCTGCATCAACTCATGACTACACCCACAAGGCATGACCACACAACATAGTACATCACACATAGGATCATATAACACTTTTGATCATAATAGCTGCCCGAAACCAACTCGACATTAGCAGTTAGCCCCACATCTGAAAGAACTCTGTTTTCCAAACCCCATAACACTGATAATGATGTAATGAACATGAAGACTTCATTATTAAACATCCTATTCACCAGCCACAACTGACACCACCGGGCACACATCCCGCAAACTAAACTAAAGAAACAGATAACGAAATGATTGAATATGAAAATAGAAACATATAAATGAACTATCAAGCAAGCCCATATGCACAACTCTCTATCAATACCGCCTTACCAAAAGCAATATAAAAAGGAATAAGCAAAGCATATGATCACAAGGATACTATCCTGATAAAATTCCTACTGCGGTGCTCAGCCCGGTCCAAACATATCGAATCACAAATATCACGAGGTCCTCGTCCTCAACTCTGAGTCACATACCAAATATATATCATACCAATTGAAATTCCTCCACTAATTCATCTCAGCTGATAAAATCATAACGCTAGTTTATCCCACATCTCGATGGAGTATCAAATCACAACTCGTAAACAAAATACTCAGGAAAATCACATAAAGCTTACCACGAAGAACAACAAGGACTTACTGCCAGTGTCACTATTATCAAGAATGAATAAAACAATGATAGACACGGGCTACTACTCATAGAATATCCCAACAGGAGTAAACACAAAATGGAGTGCAAAACATGGAACTCACTCAAAAATGAAACAACAAATAAGGGAACTCGTCCCGACCAGCAGAGCATTAATAAAATACAATTGGTGCCCCTCTGTAACACATCAAAACATACCTGTGTGATAATATCTAGCACATCGGCCTCCGGCCTACTATATGTAACACATCACATGTCACGTTTCCCCCTCTTAGGCGCCCTCTACTCACCTGAATACCCTGCTACCAGACACCTATCTGAATCATGGGAAAATCTCTCACCCTGTGGCTAATATCTACACACTGAACACAATCTCGCTGCTGGCATGGTTGTGGAAAAACACACAATACGAATCTTCTGAGACCGATGAGTACGTGAAATCCCATGCGAAGCTGGTAATGCAAACTGAACTGGTTGATCCACAAAACTTCTACCGTGTCATACCTTGCCTCCATAATACGGACCAGTAGATTCCACTGATCTACGAGGCCTCATTACCTCCCTGAAATCTCTCCCTGATCTCGTCTGTCCTCTCGTGCCCGGTCCCACGTGCTCTCTAACCGACGAAAGATCCCTACTACCTGCTGAAACGAGGCATCCTACTCTAATCCTCGAGTCCCGCTAAAGAAAATATCATGCTTGAACCTTCCAAATGATTCTACGGACTCATCTCCCAACTGAAGCAACCAAGCGAAGTACATGTCTTGCCAACTCACTGGATCTAACGGCATGCTCCAATAGTGACATAGCGCCCTGACACAACTACTCAAACTTCGTGCGCCGTACATCTTAAAGGAATTGAGGTGCAACCTCCCTCAAAACATCTCCGAAAACTGAATCCACGCTAGTGAATCTAACTCGGCCATGTTACCTCCAACTCATATGCCGCCACCACTGATCAACCCACTACTCTGAACCTGAGACGTGACAAAAGAAATATCGCTCATCTCCACAATACCCGAAGTACAAAGAATATAGTGACACTCCTCTAGGAAACCCTGGGCATTATCTGCCGCCAATCCACTAAAAGATAGAAGGACGGTACTTCCAGTACCTCTCAACTCCAAGGTATCCTTCCTCCGATGTTGCTACCCTAACCATGGCTAAACTGAAACTAGATGTCGTGTTGTCATGACAACGGGTACCTGAAAAATGTGATCTCTCTACTCTGGAGTGTAGACGATGGGAGTCTGAACTCCTCCCGTGATCTGTGAAGCAACAGGTGCAATAGGATCAACCGTGCCTGAGTCAATGTACCACTTATACTCAAAATTGTGCTCGGGTCTCCTGAAGTCTGAGGTAGCAACATGCAACCCCATTACATGTCCCCCAACTAGAACTACTAGCGACTCCTCAACAGCTGCTCTGGTAGGCATCTTAACTGCGGCACGTTCTCCTCGTTGGCCCCTCTCTCAGACCCTTGCGACACTTGTTTTGTGGTAACATCATCAGGAACCTCCGTTCGTGTCCTTACCATCGGTGAGATAATGGAACGATAATTTCAAACTTCAAGATCAATAATCTCGCACGATAGGAATGAAGGGCGTGAAATTGTCCTAATAGTTCCGTAGCCTCTCGAAGATACATATAGACATCTTAGTACCGATCTGCAAGACTCTACTAAACTCACTTATGAGTTGTAGCACCTATGAACCTAGAGCTCTGATACCAACTTGTCCCTACCCAAATTCCCTCCGTTGGGTATCGTGATGGCACCTAGTCTTATGGACTAGGTAAGCCTAGCAGTTACTGAATAGCAACAAAATAAATGGAAAACTACCAGTCTTGAAATAGAATCTCAACATAATATAAAAACTTTCCAAAAACCGGTACTATAAGTCATAAGCTCTATGAATCTTCTACAACTTATAAGTACAATTGTTTGGAAATAAATACAATAGTGTATGAATCATAAATATAAAGAAGGTGACTCCGAAGCCTGCGAACAAAACAACAGGTTACCTTGAGTCTCCTCGGCAATCATCCACACAGCTACTACAATATATACCTAGATCTGCACAAAAAATGAGCATAAGTGTAGTATGAGCACACCACAGCAGTGCCGAGTAAGTATCAAGACTAACCTGTGTGGAATAGTGACGAGGACTAGTCAAGACACCACTGGTCTACAAAATAAATAACATGAATATGAAATGACCAAACTTTACATCTACCTATGACTTCACGAAATAATTCACAACAATGACAATATAAAGCGGAAGGAAACTACATAAATCAATCACGAAACAACACAAAAATACACAGAAAGATGGATAGCAAAACAAGTTGAATCAAAAGGAAACACAATGCAATAGAGAACACCAAAAACTCAACTCCACGTCGGTTCGTTCACATCGGGCCTTAGCCATTAAAATCCATAACTAATAGAAATCATTAAACAACCGTTCATAAGAAAAAAATTTGCAAATAAAATCATTTTTTGTATGGAAGAGTTTCCTTTGAAAACATAGTTTCTCCAAAAGTATATATAAGTATATTTAATAGAGAGAATTACGTAAAACATAGTTTCTTTCAAAATACGAAACTTCCAAAAGATGCTTTCCCAGTAAATGACTTCCAAATATAATATCAGGCAAGATTAATGCTTTTAAAATATACCTTAGATGTAAAATTCATTTAAATATAATCATTTCAAAACCATTTCTTTTTCAATAATATTTTTTCAATAAAATCCCTTGATCAAAATCTCCTCAAGATTTATCCACCAGAACTCAATCCGTAACTCAGAAATTTGTCATGCAGCACAGGAGGAATATCAAATCTTGCCAATAAATGTAGTAAGAGATCAGTAGGAATATCCAAATTTAGAACAACAGAATAAAATACAAAGACAAGTGCACGGCATCACCCTTTGTGCTTTACTCTCATCCTCACAAAAACAATTGCAGTAAATAGCAAACATGAACAACGAAAATAATAATGCATAAATACTCGCCACAGAATGTCCCCTCTTGCAATAAATAAACAAACACTCGGCATGGAACGTACCCTCGTGCATAACCCCACAAACACTTGGCACGGAATGTCCCCTTGTGAATAAATAAATAACACTCGGCACGGAATGTCCCCTCGTGCAATAAATAAATAAACACTCGGCACGGAATGTCCCCTCGTGCAATAAATAAATAAACACTCGGCACGAAATGTCCTCTCGTGCATAACCTCTCAAACACTCGGCACAGAATGTCCCCTCGTGCAATAAATAATTAAACACTCGACACAGAATGTCCCTTCGTGCATAACCTCACAAACACTCGGCACGGAATGTTCTCTTGTGCTAAAATAACATAAACAACAATTTAACAAGGGAAATCAACAACAAGAACCTTAAATCACAACATTCAAAAATCAACAATAAGAACCATAAATCACAACAACCGAAAATCAACAACAAGAACCACAAATCACAACATCCCGGCAAGGGAATCAACAACGCAAACAGTATCATTAATAGTATAAACAACAATAGAAATCATACCATCTTGGCAAGGGAGTCAACAATGAAAACAACATCATCCCGGCAAGGGAAACAATTATAACCAATCTCGCCTAAACAATTAACTTTACGAAATAAAGCTCAGCTCAAATAAGAGCCTAATAATAGGCAACATCAAGAAAACACCATCCACATAAATTTTTATCAACTAGGTCCAAGTACCACATAAGGGAAAAATCATATAAAGCACAATTTAAGACTCACGGGCATTATTGACGCCAACGAACGGATATTCTTACTACGACTAAACAACAATAAAGCTTGATAACACTAGTATAGTCAATGTGGCAGTTTTAGGAAGCAAGTATAGCATGAAGATAGGAGCGGTAAGATATTCAATTAAGTCGATTAAGATCGAATAGCCAACAAAGGGAATCCAAAAGCAAGTAATTCTAATCTAAGCAGGAAAGGATGAAATTAAAACCAAGGATTCAAACGTAACTGTCCGGACCCAAAATCCTAACTGAGGTCGTGATGGCACCCAACAGCGGGGTCAGGCAAGCCGACTCTTAATTTACTAAAGGTTCCTTCTTATTGGAATAAACACTTCATAATATACTCAGTTTTTAAAAGTTAAACCATGATTTGACAAGGATAAATAGCCAGTTTTAATCAAAACAGTCATGAAGAGGAATGAGCCACCATATGTATATACAGACCCGTAAACAAAAATAACAACTACGTGTGTGCCAGGAACTAGTGTCACAAGTCCTACAGGCATTCTAACAGAATATACAAAACATAATATACAATCTCACTATCTGAAAGGAATAGACAGGAAATAAGCAAAAGAAAACTCCAAGGTGCTGCCGAGGATCGCCAGGAGAAGCAGCTCACCGTGATGTCGGGTCCAACTAAGATTAGAATCGATCTCCGGCCTGATAACCAGATGCACCAGCCTCAGAACCTGTACAATTGAGTATAGAGTGCAGCATGAGTACATAAAAAAATATGTACCCAGTGAGTATCCCGCCTAACCTCGAAGAGGTAGTGACGAGAGGTCGACTTGACACTCACTAAGGTCCAATAAAATGATTAGCAATATATAATATCAGTAACAGGCGTACAAGGATGATAAAAGCAGTAAGCATTTAGAATAATAGTGATTCAAATAAATACTGAAAGTAAATATACAATTTGTATATCATTATTCTTTTCTTTCCTTTAAAACTTTATCTGAACACTCAAAATCCATAACAGAATTCTTAACAATTTAACATGCGCATACAGGATAAGGACAACCGGCCTGAGCCATCATAATGATCATATNAGGCGTACAAGGATGATAAAAGCAGTAAGCATTTAGAATAATAGTGATTCAAATAAATACTGAAAGTAAATATACAATTTGTATATCATTATTCTTTTCTTTCCTTTAAAACTTTATCTGAACACTCAAAATCCATAACAGAATTCTTAACAATTTAACATGCGCATACAGGATAAGGACAACCGACCTGAGCCATCATAATGATCATATATGTGCACTGCTGAGGGTCGAACGACCCGAACTATAATATGTATATATCCTTCAATCTCGTCGTGGCGTACGGCCCACTCCCATGAGAGTGGGGGAAACAACACTCCGCTCGCGGAATATAAATTGTGAAGCGGTCACATGCACACACAATCCACACATTTATTATTTATCAATTACTTTTC